>JAKGSA010001556.1:0-52120 GCA_033558755.1 Philaethria dido | reverse complement strand
GATTACTTACAGCTTTTCTAGTCTCCCACTCATCCTGCATCAGTTGAAGAAGAGGTTTCCCGTCCACAGTGAAGACAGTACCAGATTTATCTTCATACTCACCCACAAGATCACGAATTTGAGCTTCAATTTTTGGTAACTGCAAATATATAAAAAATTATCATAGTTTTTTTGACAAAATAAAGAAAAAAAAATTGAAAATTAGTAAAGCAGTCAAAAATATATTCTATCAATTATGGAATGGTGAAACAAAACTTAAACATTAAAAATATTTTTTATAAACCATATATACTAAAGTAAATTTAAAGTTATTCTATATCTATAGTAGTAAAAATTTAAGATTCTATACAAAAAAGGTAAATAAACAATTCATGAGACAGCAGAAAGTCAAGAAGATACAAATAAATACGTGAAATATATAAGAAATTGGACAGAACTATGCATGGAGTGTAATGTATGGCACTCCATTCTTTACTAGGAATAAAGCGTATAGCAAAAAACCAAATAATCTAATAAAAATATAAAACAAGACTAAATTAAAAATGTAGAATTCCTCCTAAGCAATAATCATATGTAAAAAAAAAAAAAATTTTATGTCACGTTAGAAAAGAACTGATACTCTTTAAACTTCTGAACTAATTTTAACCAAACATAGCACCACCACAAAAAAAAACTGAAATGAAAAACACATCAAAATCAGTTAATCCATTTGAGAGCTATCACAGACAGACACTCCTTTTTTGCGCAGTAGGGTAAAAACATGAAGTAACTAACATTGCTGGCGATGGCTTTGCGCTCCTTCTCCTCACGCAGCAGCTGCCCGCCGCGGTTGTTGTAGCGGCCGGGCTCCGACGCGCGCGCCTCCAGCTCCGTCATCTTGAGCCACAGGTTCTTACGAGTTACCACTAGCTCGAAGATGTGCCTGTTGAAACAAACACATAGTCTAAAACTAAATCTTAGATTTACTATAAAACGTCTTGAATTTCTAATCATATCTATATTTTTTCATAAAACTCGGTCTGCTTAACAGAAAGGAAGAAAACATTAATATTTTATATATTCCACTTTATTTTCAAAGTACAACTGCTAAATAATTGGCTTAAAAATAGTGCTTGGATATGAGTACATCATTGAGCTTATTATGTCTATTCATGATTATATAATAAATTTATTATTAGCAATATAATCATTTTTAATTTAAAATTAAATTAGTAATAATGCAAAATGATAATTTTTAAAAACTAATATAGTTTGAAAAGTAGTCTTGCTTATCAAATCTCTACCTACCATACTCTCTTCCCTCCGCGCGTTCAACGGAACGCACGCGTTAAAAGTTGCTCCTCACAGTTTATTTGTTTTTTAATGTATAATGTCATTAAATTGAAGCAAATTGCGCTCAAAAAGTTACCCTAATAAATAATAAGGAAACTATCGGTGAAGTAGTGAAGTAATCTAGAAGAACTAAAGTGTTTTAAGTGAATTTTATTCAAATACGTCAGTTGAACTTTCTTTGTGCAAATGAATCAGTGACAAGACAAAGAACTGACCTTTGAACCTACTAAGTTCATCTTTAGTGTACGACTGCATACGAACATAAATTTAATAATTGTAGTAAAGACATTTATTGGACTCGTTACGATCAGGACAGATTGAACGAGAGTGAGTGGCGATCGAATCAAGCCTCATAGTGATTTTTTTTTTTTTTTTTTAATCTCTTTTAAAGATCTTTGTTATATTTTGGATATTTGCTTTTTTCTTTCGTTTTTGTGCATTTTTATATTAATCTTAAATAACAACAATGCCGCTAAAACGAACTCCTCCATCAACATCATTATCGTCTCCTATGCAACATTGCCTGACAGAACCAAGTTTGAACCAAGATAGTAAGGGCACTGCTACTGATGGGAAATCTAATGTTACATATCGCCCCAAACGGAGACGCTCTCCTTCAGATGAAGTGGGAGAAAGATTGGCTTCTTTTATGGCTGAAATTAAGGATATTATGGAGGCTTTCAAAACTGAACAAAATCTTAAACTAGAAAAACTTACTGCGGCTGTAAGTGAAATCAAGAAACAAAATTGTGAAATTCAATCATCTATCGAATTTTTATCACAAAAATACGATACGATAGTTTGTCAAATTGATAGGCTTGAATTAGAACGCCAAAAAGATCTGCAACAAATACAACAATTGCAGAGCAGAATTGATAATTACGAACGGCTATCTAGATCAACTTGTATTGAAGTTAGAAATATTCCTACAGTTCCTGCAGAAACTAAAGAAAATCTCATTAGCACTGTTATGTCGGTCGGTAAAGGATTAAATGTCTCGATACAACCTCACGAAATAAAGGACGTATTTCGTATTAAATCTCAAGATCCGGCAGCTAGGACAGTTATTGTAGATTTTACAGGAGTAATGATGAAGGAGAAAATCATTCGTATGTATAGAAGGTCAAATAGAGAAAATAACAGATTAACAACCGATAAAATAAAGCTAAATGGACCATCTAAACCAATATTTATATCGGAAAGTTTATCGCCAAAGATGAAAAGATTGTTTTATCTGTCCCGAGACTTTGCTAAATTAAACCAATACTCTCATTGTTGGATTTCAAATGGCAAAATACTTTTAAGGAAAAGGGAGGGAGAACCCTTTAAGGTCGTAAAAGAAGAGGCTGACTTGTCTGATTTGAAAATCATGAAATGACTAGATTCTGTAATATTTATATATGAAATAGTTTTTCTCGAGTCAGTTATAACCATTATGTTTTTTGTATTTTTTCTTATCATTATTGTTAATTATTATTTATCAACATTACTATCTCACACACACTTAATATACTACACATCATACACCCATAATACAATGTTTGATAACCATAAAGACATAGTCTCTCATGTTATTAATTATAGAAATTATTACTCTGTTTGCCATGAATTAGTTATATGGTATTTACGACCAAGACAATTAAGAATTGATTATAAAATTATAATTATTTGGACTCGCGTTTTACATAATAATAAAAATGTTTAACAATTCGATAATTGAAAATATTGAAGAAATATCGGTATCAAGCTCGCGAGTTTGTACTCCCGAGCAATGCAATGATTATGTTAAGTCTGATACAGGACTAAAAATTCTTCATGTTAACATCCGTAGCCTTTGTTGTAATTTTGATTCCCTCTTAATACTGCTAAACAGATTAACCTTTAAAATAGATATTCTTGTCTTGTCCGAATGTTGGTTGAGTAAAGTCTCAGCTCTACCAAATATTCCCAGTTTTTGTTCATTCAAGTCAAGTTACTGCAACCAAAATGATGGTGTTGTAGTATATATTAGAGATCATCTTCATTGTGATGTAATTGAGCCAGACTTTGATGAAGCTAATTGTTTGCTAATTAGATTCTCTAGTGGTATTGCTCTTGTTGCTTTATATCGCTCACCATCCTTCACGAATATAGATACATTTGTAAAAAGTCTGGAAAACACATTAAACTCGATAAATAAGTTTAAGACTGTAATAATTATAGGAGATATAAATATAAACATTGGCCACATGTCAAAAGATCTGCAAGCAGATGAATACCTAAATCTTTGTGCTACACACGGCTTGATGCCAGCGCACTTATTTCCTACCAGAAACAATAGCTGTCTTGATCATATAATGCTTAAATCAGATAAAAACGCGGATACTTTTGTTTTGGATACCCTTTTTACCGATCACTATCCAATATTTATTTCTTGTGACATACATGCTAAACATAAAGCACCTATTCGATCTTCTGTTTATATTGATAAATCTGCTATCGTTACTCATCTTGAAAAAACTGACTTTTCTGACGTACTAAGCTCTACAGATCCAGAGCACTCTGCAAACAGATTAGTCTCAATTATATCGTCTACTATAAAATGTCATACGCGTAAAGTATTGGTCCCGAGTAGAAAACGAATATTAAAACCCTGGATTACTCCAGGGTTGCTGCGTTGCATTCGAAATCGGGACAAGCTGTACAGAAAAGCTAAAAAACATCCTGACAACGTTGTTTTAATAACTACTTATAAACGATATAAAAGTTTTTGTAATAACCTATTAAAGAAAATTAAAACAGAATATGAAAAAGTCGAATTTCTAAGAGCAAAACATGATACAAAAAAGACATGGGACCTAATTAAGCAGTTTAGCAATATACCAAAAAAAAATAACAATGTTTCAAGCCACCTTCTAAAAATAACAAATGATCCCAATCAAGCAGTGAACAGAGTTAATAATGTTTTTGCCAATATAGGAAGGGAATTTGCATCCAAGGTCTTTCGGCCTATGATTGAATATAAAACTTACATCAATATGCCGGACTCCCAATTTATATCAAATTCAATGGTTATTTACAGCACTGATGAGTCAGAAATTAGGTCTATCATCTGCCACCTTAAAGACAATTGTGCTGTAGGCTGGGATGGCATTTCGGCGTCAATATTAAAAGCCGCTGTCAATATCCTAACTCCTATTATAACTTGGCTATGTAATTTATGTTTATCTAAGGGTGTATTTCCTAGGGTTTTTAAACGGGCTATTATTCATCCAATCTACAAGAAGGGCAGTAAGGAATCTGTCAATAATTACAGACCTATCTCCGTGCTAAGCTCCTTATCCAAGATCCTCGAAAAAGTGATTCATTGCCGTCTTATTTCTTATTTGGATAAGTATAAGCTACTTGATGACAACCAATTTGGTTTCCGAGCTAACAGATGTACAGAAGATGCACTGTTGAGTTTAGTCGATACCATAATACAGCATATTGATAAAAAGAAAAAAACTGTTGGTATTTTTTTAGACATATCAAAAGCTTTTGACACAGTTTCTATTTCTCTTTTACTTACCAAATTAGAAAGAAATGGTATTCGAGGAGTAGCTCATGATCTTTTTAGGAGCTACCTAAATGACAGAACCCAGTGCGTTACCATAAATGATATTCTAAGTGGCGAGGAAAATATAACGTTTGGTGTACCACAAGGTAGTGTCTTAGGACCTATTCTCTTCCTAATCTATATAAATGAATTATGTAAGCTACAAATTCCCAATTGTAAAATAGTTTCCTACGCTGATGATACTGCTCTGATTGTTTATGGTAGCACTTGGTCAGATACACAGAGGCATGGCGAGAAGGCACTATCTATTATAATGAATTGGTTGTCTTGTAACGGCCTAACTTTAAATATTGAAAAAACACAATTTATTACTTTTGGCTATAGATCCCAACTCCCAAAAGATTCATATTCAATCATTGCCCACAATTGCCTCTTGGATCTAGATAGGAATTGTGATTGCTGTCCGATTACTCGGTCACGTACAACAAGATACCTTGGAGTAACCCTTGATGAAAATCTCACTTGGACCGAACATATCCATCTAATGGTTGGCCGAATACGCAAACTGGTATACGTTTTTAGACAGCTTAGTTCTAGCGCAAATCACCAAATTCTAAGAATGGTGTACTTTTCTCTTGTGCAGTCTGTACTAAATTACTGCATAGCAGCATGGGGTGCAACAACAAAATCTACCATGCTTCGGTTGGAGAGAGCCCAAAGATGCATTTTAAAAGTTATGACACGCAAACCTAGCCGTTTTCCCACATCAGACTTGTATCAACTTTGTAAAGTACTAACTGTTCGTCAATTATTTATCTTCGGCACTATTCTACGTAAACATAAGTGCATTTCTTTCGATCCCGAAATTATTACGTTAAAACGTAGATCCGATAAAATCTGCCCAGTCGAATCACGACGTTTAGTCTCTTCAAATAGACAATACTTCTATTTAAGCCCCATACTGTACAATAAAATAAACGAAAAACTTAATATTTACTCGTTAACTTTACCAAAATGTAAAGTCAAATTAAACGATTGGCTATTAAAATTAACTTATGATGAGACCGAAAACTTTATAACCATAACAATATGAGACTTTTCTTTTCACTCACAGTCTATTTATTCACACATAAAAAAACACACACAACATACACACAAACACACACGCACACACACACATACATACGCATACACATATATAACTAAATGCCTACGTAATTTATAAGTTCTTCTATGTTACTTTTTAATATTTTAGTGTGGTCACCTTTATTTTATTTTGTGTTTTTTTTTTTTTTTATATATATATAATTTTTGTCCATATTTTGCTGATATATGTTACTTAGTACTGTACTGCTATTAAAAAACGCTTGTGAGGGGGCGTTAGTAACCGCGACACAGTATTACACTACTGCGGTTATTATCGTGCAGATGTAGTTCATAATAATAGTAAATAAATAAATGTCAATTTTCATCACATTTTATTTAAAGCCAGCTTGCTTTTCTGTAAGAATCTTAATTAGTTTGTAATGTATTCTATAATTAAAAAATGAAATTACTTGAAACAACCCATCTTCCAAGTGGAAATCGAATCTATAACCATCGCGTTTGCAATTAGTCATCTCACGCGTCTTGACATCCTCGTTTTTTAATAATTATAGATACACTGGGGCGATATTATTTTTTATATTGGTTACAGGTTACAGCACCTGATATAAATTTACAGGCAATAGTACATTTTTACAACTCTAAAATCATCTCTAATATAAACTACAGGGATTCTGAAACTGCCTAAACTCCCCTTCTGAGCAATCAAGTGTAGCTCGGCATACCGCCCCTTTTAACCTTCGTTTTTTTTTACTTCACGCTGTATCCCGCATATAGCAGGGTAGGCAGAGGGAACCTGAGAACCTAGTGTTTAGACACTCTGTTCTCTTACAATAATTACGTTCCCCATTTTCCTTTGATAAGTGGTAGTGGTGAAGGTGTAACTCAACGCCGTGCTTTTTCTTATCAGAGGCATGAGACATAAGATAGCGGAAAGTAGGGAACGGAAATGTTAAAAGAGAACGGAGTGTCTTAACACTGGGTTCTCTGGTTCCCTCAACCTACCCTGTTATGTACGGTATACAGCGTGAAGCTAGTTTATGATAATTATCCTGAATTTATATTTACTATGCTAAATATTATTTCAACACATAAAATAAATAATAACAGATAATTGTTATAACAATTACACACAATACTTAGAGTATATATTTCATAAAAACACTTATATACTATAAAGGAGTAAAAATATGTAAGGCCAGTCGTAATGCAGGGTCCTAAACGCGACAAGTTGTGGGTTCGAATCCCACTCCAAGAAATGAAAACATGAAATATTTGTAATAATTAATATATAGTATTTTCTTTTCCTCGCTCTGGTAACAAGGCAAAGAGCGTTGAGTTCCGCCACTCAACGCAATGCCTTAATTCGGTGGAAAGTGGGGAACGGAGTGTCTGAACACTAGGTTCTCAGGTTCCCTTTGCCTATCGTGCTATGTGCGGAATACAGCGTGAAGCTTAAAAAAAAAATTTTAAAAATACTTACGAATTTCCAACATAAAAACTCTTTCTAAGACTTCCACTTCTTCTCAAACTTCCTCCTATACAATACTTCTTCGTAGATCTTTCTATAACGCTTTTATATAATCTCCCAATAAAATAGGGCTTTTCATATATTTCTTTATTAAATTTCATTTTTTAAGTTAGAATAATTGTAAACTATCTTTATATTAAAAAATATGGCTGTATATTAAAAAGAGTGTTTTTTCACTTTTTTATTCTGTCTGCTATTTAAGGAGAAAAAGATTTATAGTCAAATTAATTTTATTCAATTAGAAAGAAATTTTTGGTTATCTTTAGGATCAGAAAGATTTTTTTGGAAAATTAATAAAAATTTGGTCTTGATGGATTTTAATACCCAATTTCAGATTAGTTCTTTTCTTATCTTGATTAGGTAAAAAAACACTTTAATAATATTTTAAAACTATTATTTCAAAGTGACGATTTTGAAAATCAATAAACTGAATATATAATTCAAAAAACATATATATATATGTACCATTAACTTGTGCTATTTTTATTTATACCTTTCCCTCTTTAATGTAAGGAAAGAACTAAGCACTAAGTTAGTGCAAAATCACTTCAACACTAAATTTTTATCTATAATTGGGTTTCTTTATAACTTTATCACTGAATACATTGTAAAATTAATAAATAATTATAATTTTAACAAAAACAGAAATCCGACTTTAAATAAAACACACAAAAAAATAAAATTATTACGAAAAACTCAAAAACTACACATCACATCCTAACTAAATTCAAATAAGACTACATTAGAAGCACTAGCTATCATATAAAAATAGAATCACCAAAATTGATTCACCCAATAAAATGTTATACGGTAACACAAAACACCTCTTTTCCAAAGTCGGTTACACGCAATTGTCTTCGACACACTTTAATACTAGTTGTCAATATAAAAAACGTAAATGCATTAAAAATAAACGTTTTAAAATTTGATACATGCAATGAGGTTACATACACCGCTATTGTTCGTGAATGTAAGCATTCTGTCCGTACGTTGCAATAATATTTATGGTATAGTAACTGTAAACTCGATTAGTTGTGGGTTCGATTCCTGGAAAGAATGGTTATACAAGTTTTTAGCTTCACGCTGTATCCCGAACATAACAGCGGAGGGAATCTGAGAACCTAGTGTTAAGACGCTCAGTTCTCTTTTAACATTTTTGTTTCCCATTTACCGCCGAATTGAGGCATTGTGTGCTGAGTGGCGGAACTCAACGCCGCGCTTTGCCTTGTTACCAGAGCGAGGATATGAAAATACTAAATATTATTTATTTTCATTTCCTGGAATGGGTATCGAACCTGTCACGTTTACAGTTGCACGTTTGTATCTCTGCGCCACGCCAGTCCACTAGTTAACTTGTAATTTTTTGAGTTTGGGTGAAAAATAGAGAACGGAGTGTCATGACACTAGATTCTATTCTCGCTGTATCCCGCATAAAGCAGGGTAGGCAGGGGGAACCTGAGAACCTAGTGTTAAGACACACCGTTCTCTACTTTCCGTCGAATTGAGGCATCGCGTGCTGAGTGGCGGAACTCAATGCCGCGTTTTATGCAAAATTCCTTAATTTTTTCAAAGAGATGTTACACGACTTAAATCGTTTTAAGAGGACAGGTAATTTTTTTTTTTTAACTCTTTCTTTCCTAAGTTTATATATATATATAATATGCACATAACGTAGTTGCTTACGTATAGAATAATTATAAATTTCTAAAACAAGGCATATCATCTTTATGTACATAATGACGTTCATACTTGCATGTCTTCAATTATCTCCCCTCATTCAAACCATCGTGACGCAGTGGGAAAATGACTGACTGTAACGCGATCATTTGTGGGTTCTATTCCTTCTCGTGGGAACGATCTTTTTTTTTGCTTCACGCTGTATCCCTGCATCCATATAGCAGGGTAGGCAGAGGTAACCTAAGAACCTAGTATTAAGACACTCCGTTCACAACTTTCCGCCGAATTGGGGCATTGTGTTCTGAGTGGCGAAACTCAACGCCGCGCTATATATATATATATATATATATATATATATATATATAATAATTTCACGCTGTATCCCGCATACAGCAGGGTAAGCAGAGGGAACCTGAGAACCTAGTTAAGACACTCCGTTCTCTTATAACAATTCCGTTCCCCACTTTCCGCCAAATTGAGGCACTGCGTGTTGGCTGGCGCAACTCAACGCCGCGCTTTCAAATCCAGGAAATGAAAATACTAACATTTCCTGGAGTGGGAATCGAACCCACAACCTGTCGGGTTTACAGTCGCACGCTTGTGCCGCTGCGCCACGACAGGCGTTATATCATATATTTTATGTTTGTCTGTGGACTGTCGAATAACCTGAAAATATGATTATTATTATTATTTGGATATAAACAATTATGATTACAGAGAGTGTCTTAACACTAGGTTCTCAGGCTCCCTCTGCCTACCCTGCTATAAACGGGATACAGGTGAAGCTAAAAAAAAATTAAATATGACTAAAATTTAAGCCCATAACCCTTAAAAACCGTCTCGAGCAATACATCTGAGCCACGGCTTTGTTGCACACAATAATAAAAATTTTAGCAAAAATAAAATCGACTTCAAGTAAAATTAACAAACATGTTAAATTATTGTAAGTCAAAAACCGTTGATTAGATTTCAACTAAATTTAAATAGACTACGTCAGAAGTATGGATATCAGTGGCGAGGCGTACATATTACACGGTTCCCACCGGTTTCCTTTTTAATTTTTTTTTTTTTATTTTTTTAGCTTCACATATATATTGAGATATTAAATCTAAATTCATTATTTCCTAAATCATTTACATGAATAATAATTCCGTTTTAAAAATGATGTTACAATAATAGTCAAATTCAACAATAATTAATCAAACAGATATCTTATTTCATTGCAAAGTAAACTATTTACTTGAATAATAGCTTAGGACTTATTATTTTTCGAAACATTGTACAATTTCATGGTACAATCACTACAGATGATTTCTTCCAAACAAATACCATAAAGAGATAACAATTATAAAAACTAATAAAATAGTACCTATATAACGCCTGTCGTGGCGCAGAGGCACAAGAGTGCGACTGTAAACGCGTCAGGTTGTGGGTTCGATTCCCACTCCAGGAAATGTAAAATTTAGTATTTTCATTTCTTGGGTTTGGTAACAAGGCAAAGCGCGGCGTTGAGTTCCGCCACTCAACACGCAATGCCTCAATTTGGTGGAAAGTGGGGAACGGAAATGTTGAAAGTGAATGGAATGTCTTAACACTAGGTTCTCTGGTTCCCTCTGCCTACCCCGCTATATGCGGCATACAGCGTGAAGTTAAAAAAAAAAATAGTAGATAATAACTGCAAAGTGGCGACTGTAGGGTAGTAGAGTAGAGATAAGAATAGGTTCAGTGGCGTGACATTCGACATGTTTATGTTCAGATGATGATGATAATGATGATGGTGATAGGGAGAAAATAAAAAAACTTTAAATTTTTATCAAAATTGTAATTATCGTAAACCAAAACACTAATCTAAAGAGATCGTATTATCTTCATAAAGTCATCCCACAAGCAATACCCGTCATCGTTTTTGCTACAACCCGAGACCTCCAACTCCACCCAGCCTGGTGGGTTTAATTCAGATAATCTAGTACTTTCTACCAACTGTCCAGTTTTTTGATAAACAAAACTAACTTTTAGGAAATGTTCACTTTCATGAGACCACTTTTGGAACATCAGTTTACCTCACACAGGCGTAGTCTCGTACTGATCTGGCAAAACGTAATATTTAAAACCTACAGCAGACAATACTGAGTTCAAATTGGCGTCATGTCCATGTAACAATGTGAACTTCGGCGATCCTTCCTCGAATATATTTTTTATGTAATCAAGTAGTGGTTTTGCAATTTCTTTTGGTTACGGTCGTTAGAATTGAATCGTAAAATTTTGGTTTTCTTTCGTGATTTTAGTTAATAATTTCCAATCTTCATCTGTTTTTATTTTACCCCACGCTACGTCTTCTGACGGCATATCTTCATAGTAACTCATTAAAAAGACGTCTACTATAGTATTGCCATGTGGTAAAGATCCATTTAGATCTGGTCTTTGACCGACTTCGTAGAAAATTGTATCCTTCACATTAAAATTACATATCCCCTCTTTCTTGCATGCCGGAGAATTTTTAAGATCTAATATGTCTGCTAGCAAGTCATATGATTCTTTAAGTTGTAATTCATCTAAAGCTGCTTGCATTTCTTTCATTATTTTGTCTTTTAAAACACTTGATTCATTACGAATGATTAAATTAAAAACCGGATCCATTTCATCAGAATTTATTGAATAGACTGTTATATTACACATAGGAAACGCACCTTTAACAAAAGCCTTTGCTGATTCTTTAGTTCTTTGAATAGTGTTAGAATAAATAAAAATAGAATCATTTTCACAATTATTGGATATCAAATTTTCCTTCTGAAGCCATTCTGAAATATATTCACCCAAGTATTCCTCTAATTTAGCTCCCTTTTCAGTCAAAACTCCAACTTCCTTCCACTGAGGCCAGGGATTTGGTGAGAAACGTTCTATATTCTTCGTCAAAGGTGACCTTATATTATGACGACTTAAAATTACCACTTGTTCCAATTTATATCCACTTATAACTACTAGAAAATTTAATAAAATACATATTTGTAGCATTTTGGACTCTAACTAGATTATCTAGACTTATTATTTACGTGATATTGATAAATTTTGACCTGTTATCTCTATACGCGACTGATCCAAGCTCGGGACTGGCCATAACGTAGCTTTACTGGGAGATATATGATAAATATGGCGTAACGGGACTTCCCATTTCGGTATATTTATATTATACTTATTCGATTCCTACTTGTTATCATCTATACTTATTTACCGATTTCAAAAAAGAATGTCCTCAATTCTATGTGTATTTTTTTAATGTGTTACTGCATATTTTTTTTACTGGGTAGACCAATTTTGACGATTCTTTTTTATATGATAGCTAGTGTGGTCCCATTTAAATTTAGTTAAAACGTGACGAGTAGTTTTTGAGTTATTCGTAATAATTTAACTTTATAGTGTACTTTATATGAATTCTTTTTTATATTGTTTTTTTATTATTCATCCATTTAAATTCTAAAATATATTATTATAGACAACGAATTTCCTAAAATCCTTAGTGCTCCCCTACACTCCTCAAGGAACATACATGCCAAATTTCAGGTTCTTTCGTCGATTAATTTTAGATGGGTATGGTCTGTCAGTCAGTCACTAAGTAACGCAATAGTTTTATATATAAATATACATACATACATACATAGCTTTACGCTGTATCCCTAATATAGCAGGATAGGCAGAGGAAACCTGAGAACCTTGTGTTAAGACACTCCGTTCCCCACTTTCCACCGGATTCAGGCATTGCGTGCTGAGTGGTGGAACTCAAAGCCGGGTTTTGCCTTGCTACCAAACCCAGGAAATGAAAATTCCATTTCCTGGAGTGGAAATTGAACCCACAACCTGTCGCGTTTACAGTCGGACGCTTGTGCCTCTGCGCCACGACAGGCGTTAGTTTTATATATAAATATACATATTGTCTATACCAATATTTTTTAAGAGTAAAAGGAAATCGAATTATAGCTTTTAAATTCAAACACTCCCCAAAACCTTTCGATTATAAAATACTATCGTAAATCAAAAAACTAAACAGTAAATTTATAAAAAAAAATAATATTTTTATTTGTCTTTTATAGCCAATAAAAAAATATAAACAAAATATCCTATAAAAATCCTAATTTTTCATATAGCAAGCTTACAAATTCTGATTCGCAATACATTGGCAACATTGAGGATCCAGTCAATCGTGGATTATACAATAACATGAAAATCTCTTAGTAAACCAGTTAGCTGTGGCCAGTCCCGGCCTTGGCGCAGTCGCGCACTGTATAGCAGATAGCAGGTCAAAATTTATCAATTTCACGTAAATAATAAGTCGAGATAATCTAATCTGTCATTTTATTACAACACAGATGACGCAAATTTCAAAAATGATACACATTTGTATTTTATTAAATTTTCTAGTAGTTATAAGTGGATATAAATTGGAACAAGTGGTAATTTTAAGTCGTCATAATATAAGGACACCTTTGACGAAAAATTTAGAACGTTTCTCCCCAAATCCCTGGCCTGTGTGGAAGGAAGCTGGAGTTTTGACTGAAAAGGGAGCCAAATTAGAGGAGTATTTGGGTGAATATATTTCAGAATGGCTTCAGAAGGAAGAACTGATATCCAAAAGTTGTGAAAATGACTCTATTTTTGTTTATTCTAATACAAGGCAAAGGACTAAAGAATCAGCAAAATCTTTTGTTAAAGGTGCATTTCCTATGTGTAATATAACAGTCTATTCAATAAATTCTGATGAAATGGATCCAGTTTTTAATCCAATCATACGTAATGAATCAAGTGTTTTAAAAGACAAAATAATAAAAGAAATGCAGGCAGCTTTAAATGAATTACAACTTAAAGAATCTTATGACTTGCTAGCAGATATATTAGATCTTAAAAATTCTCCGGCGTGCAAGAATGAGGGAATATGTAATTTTAATGTGAAAGATATAATTTTCTACACACGAAATCGGAGAAGAACCAGATCTAATTGGACGCTACAACAAGGTAACACTATAGTAGACCCTTTTAATGAGTTACTATGAAGATATGCCTTGAGAAGATGCTTAGCGTGGGGTAAAATAAAAACAGATGAAGATTGGAAATTATTAACTAAAATCACGAAAGAAAACCAGAATTTACGATTCAATTTAACGACCGCGGCCAAAGAAATTGCAAAACCACTACTTGATTACATAAAAAATATATTCGAGAAAGGATCGCCGAAGTTCACTTTGTTACATGGACATGACGCGAATTTGAACTCAATATTGTCTGCTATAGGTTTTAAATATTACGTTTTGCCAGATCAGTACGAGACTACGCCTGTGGGAGGTAAACTGATGTTCCAAAAGTGGTCTCATGAAAGTGAAAATTTCCTAAAAGTTAGTTTTATTTATCAAAAAACTGAACAGTTAATAGAAAGTACTAGATTATCTGAAGTGAACCCACCAGGCTGGGTGGAGTTGGAGGTCTCGGGTTGTAGCAAAAACGATGACGGGTATTGCTTGTGGGATGACTTTATGAAGATAATACGATCTCTATAGATTAGTATTTTGGTTTACGTTAAATACAATTTTGATAAAAACTAGAGTTTTTTATTTTCTCTCTATCATCATGATCACCATCTTCATCATCATCATCTGGATATAAACATCTCCAATGTCGCGCCACTGAACTTATGTTCATATCTTCGCTCCCATCCGTCGCAACTTTACAGTTATTACTATTTTATTTGTTTTATATTTATTTTCTCCCAATTTACCTCAAAAATGTTGACACTTTTTGTGATATAGCCTACGTGTATTTTATATGATCTTAAAGAACCTGTTTAATTTATCTTTTTAGGGTACAATAAAGACTTCTTATATTTATTATTATGTTAATTGTTGGAATTTATTTTTATTACAATTACTGAACCAAACAACAAAACTGGTTCTACTTATTTGTGTTTTTTTTTTTTTGTATATAAAGGCGACATTTAAAAATTCACGTTTGGTTCAGAAAAATGATAACTTATTTTTGAAACAAAAAAGTAGGATCGAGTCCCACCTGTTTTATAACATTTTTTTTAAGTAGGTATATATTAAATTTACACTAATAGCTCGATTGATGCGTAAAATATTAATTGCCTCAGTAGCACTCACTTTATACAAAGTTACACTGATCTGTTGAATCTCGATTGATGCACAAAATATACTTTTTCTTAGCAACACTAACTTTATAAAAAGTGTTATAAAAAAATATTTAAATTTTTAAAAAAACGAAGCGGTAGTTCTAAGACCAGTCCGTCCAAATTTAATTCCACAGTTTGATTAGATTATCATATTTTCCATAGCGTCTATGTATTTACTGGCGACCATCTGTGACCAAACCTTTTATTTTCTCATTTCTTTGAGGAAATTCATTGCGGATAACCTACCGATTGAGGATTCAGACGGGTTATGTGAGACTCCCGACTATCGAAAATCAATATCAAATAATTTTACTCAAAGTAAGAATTTATAAGCTTCATTTTTTGAACGTCAAATAATTTACCACCAGTTCACTAAATTTAATGCCTCAGATTTGAGAAGAACCGGCGCAAGAAACACAGCGGGACTTTTTTTTTTTCCTCAGTCAATAATTGTTATTCCCAAGGCGTGTTATCATTTATAAAATCATTAATTAAGTAATAACCTTTAACACACAAACGTCTTTTCACAACTTTTTTTTAAATTGTGATATAGAACATTTTTGGACGTTTTCTGGGATCCTATTGCAAAAGCGTACACATTGCCCCATAGAAGAATTACGGACTCGATGCAGTCGAGTTAAAGGTGCAACAAGTTTAAGCCTATTTCTTGTATTAATACTATGCACATCGCCAATTTTGGTAAAATTATTAATGTTTTTCCTAACATACATCACATTTTCATAAATGTATTGAGAGGCCCCTGTCAACATAAATTATATCAAGTATCGGACGTCAAGCTAGTGGAAAATCTTCACTGCCACTAGCCGAAGCCACGAGAAACCACGGGAGCCACGAGAACGATGAACGACTTAACGCCCGCCAACCACTCCATTTAGGATTGTTGGAAAAGTGGAACGAAGTAGAAGTTCTAAAATCAATCCATGCAAACATCATACCATAATCTCAGTTTAGTTTACAACATTTTCCTTAGCTTCTACGCATTTACTTGCGACCATGTCTGAACACTTGTGGTCACTTAGACTTAAATCCTAGTCGCAGTGACTAATCAAACACATAGTCACATTCAAGACATTATCTGTAAGAAACCTCTACGTGTTGTGTTCCGTGTGATCGTTTTTTTTTTAATCTTATCTATTTAGAATAAACAGATAATAATATAATAATTGATCTAAAGTAAATTGCAAATTAAAAACGAGTATATATTAAAATCACTACACATCACTAGCTCAAAATAGAATGAATATTTTTTTAGGAACTTTAATGTTAATGTTTTTTTTTTAACTTGCCCAACTTCACTTTTATCCCTAGCGGGGTACAGTCAGAGACCGGGCGCCAAACACTACGGTCCCCTGCATACCTCTTTCGCCTCAGCCACACTAGTCATTAACCTCTTCATGCATACCCTCCGAAGTCCTCATACTTTTTACGTTTAACTTCATGCTATAACCCACATATAGCAGGGTAGACAGAGAGGGAACCCTGAGAAACGGCGTGTTAAGCACACTCCGTTCTCTTACAACAATTCCGTTCCCCACTTTAATTTAGCAACGGATTAAAAGATCTCGGGGCTCTCTAAATTATATTCTATTCGTACTAACACATATTTCAAAGACATGGCATTTGGCCAGGATCATTTCTAATTCGATCATTTCGAAATAGAGAGACAAATTTGGAAAGTGGAGGCTTAGGAGCGTTGAGCGTAGTAAGAAAAATGGAAAATAAAAAAATGTATGCAAGTTAAAAAAATATATTAAATGTATCACGTACATTAAGCTATTAAATGAATTTCAAATATCGTTTTCTTATTTCTTCTACTTTTTTTGTTCATGTAGAAAAAGCTACTGTTCCTTCAATATAAAAAAAATATTGTATCTATAAAACAATTCTCTAACAGGAAGCAGCAGGATTCTCTAACCGCACAGTATGTCAGAAACTTAAAATCAAAATCAAAATATTCTTTATTCAAGTAGGCTATTATAAGCACTTTCGAATCTTCAATTTACAAAGGTGTCAGTCGTGTTAGTCCTAACGGAAGTTACCACCGGCTCCGGAAGGCAGTTCTGCTGAGAAGAATAAGCAAAGCTAACGGTTGCTCTTTTCAAAATAATTTTTAATAAATATACAACTATGATGAGCCTCCCGGGTGACGTCAGCAGCATTTAATTCCACACATTGATATCATTATAGTATTCTTGGACAGAATAATATACTTTTTTCAATAATATGTTCTTAATGTTAACTTTAAATTGTTGAAGTGGCAGATCTGTAATTATTTTTCTGGAATTTTATTATACATGCGTATGTGACAAAAAAGATTTATAAACTTTTTTGAGACGAAAATTAGGTGTAATTAGCTTAAATACCTTTTATTAAATTATTCCAAATTACAATAAAGAAAGAGTTATCGATATTATATTCTATTTACAGAACTAATGCTTTATATAATCTGTAGACGTCAATTCAAATGTTAGACAACTATCTGTGATTTGAAATATTACAAATGTAAATATTATGATGTCATAATTTAAAATATATTATTTATTTTATTTATTATTATTATATTAATATAATTTTATATATAAATTTAGAATAATATAAATAATTACTACATGTTTAAATAGTCTTGGTTAATCAATTAAAAGATTACAAAATTTTACCATTTTAGGTTATTTCTCCCTTGACCTCTATAAGTTATTTACATCTTTTCACAACATAGCTTTCGTTTCTCGTTCAAAATGTATAATAAAAAGGTTGCAAGCACATTTTGTTTCATATTAGCATGTGTTATAATGCAAGTTTTAGTATTTTTGTATATAATATTTTATCACTCAGTGAGTTCATTGAAATTGGAAAAAGTTATAATTTTAAGTCGACATAATGTAAGAACTCCTTTGTCTAAAAATTTAGATAAAATGTCACCATACCAGTGGCCGGAATTTGAAGAGAAACCTGGATTTTTGACTCAAAGAGGTTTTATATTGGAAGAATATATGGGTAAATATTTTTATACTTGGCTGAGTAAGGAAGGTGTGTTACCAAATGGTTGTCCTAGTGAAAAAGACTTGTATATATATGCTAATTTTATACAGAGGACTTTATATTCAGCGGTAGCCTTCACAAATGGGTTTCCAAGCTGCAATATAACTGTACACCATGCAGAAAACCAATCTGATCCAATATTTGCTCCATATATCCACAATTCAACTGATGCTTTTAAAAACATAGCAATAAAAGAAATGAAAGTTGCATTAAACAAATTACATTTAAATCTATCTTACGAGGCCATGGAAGATATACTTAACTATAGAAACTCAAGCTTTTGCATTAATGATAATAAATGTGATATGGAGACAGATGACAATAAATTGAATATAGCTGCCGGCCAAAAACCAAAATTATCTGGACCTCTGAAACTGAGTAACGAAGCTGTGGATGCTTTTCTCATGGCATATTATAATGGTTTTGATTTAAAAAAGGTAGCATGGGGTAAATTAAATGAGACAAAATGGGAATCTATTTTAAAATTAAGTTCTGGTTACCATAATGTCACTTACAGCACAAATCACATCGCAAATGATTTAGCCAAACCATTAATTATGTATTTAAAGGACTTATTTCTAAAAAATAGTGTGAAAGTCAATGTTTTAATGGGACATGATGCAAATATCAATGTGTTGGTAAAAGCTATGGGGTTTAAACCATATATTTTGAAAAATAACTTTGTGTCTACACCAGTAGGAGGTAAAATTGTTTTTGAAAAGTGGTACGATAAATCAAAAAGTGTATATTTATTGAAAATAAACTATGTGTATCAGTCTAATGAACAGCTAAGGAAGAGTCTACCTTTGTCATTGGAAAATCCGCCTCAATTTGAATTATTGGAATTAATAAATTGTAAAGTTAATAACAAAGGGTTTTGCTTATGGGATGATTTTGTTAATTTTTTAAATGATTTATCATTTTAGTTCTTGTAGTTACAATAATAACGCCTGTCGTGGCGCATAGGCACAAGCGTGCGACTGTAAACGCGACAGGTTGTGGGTTCGATTCTCACTCTAGGGAATGGAATTTTTCATTTCCTGGGCTTGGTAACGAACTCAGCACGCAATGTCTCAATTCGGCGGAAAGTGGGGAACGGCGTGTCTTAACACTAGGTTCTCTCTACCTACCATGCTATATGCGGGAGTGTAGCTATGTATATATGTAACTTAGTGTTTAGGCACTCTGTTCTCCACTTTCTATCCAATTTCAAGGCGTGTTGAATGAAGGAACTCAACGCCGTGAAAAAAAAAGTTTAAACAAAAATTTTTTTTAAGATAAACGCCTGTCGTGGTGCAGAGGCAGAAACTTGTGGCTGTAAACGCGACAGGTTGTGGGTTCGATTCCCGTTCTTAGAAATATAAAAGTGCGGCGTTGAGTTCCTCCACTCAGCACGCAATGCTCCCTGCTATATACGAGATACAGCGTGAAGCTACAAAAAATTACGATTCACTTTTTTTTCCGTCTAGAATGTTCAGCAGAGAAAACCTAGTGTTAAGACATTGTTCGTCACTCTCAGACCGATTTCAATTTCGAGACGTTGAGTGGCGGAACTAAACGCCGCGTTTTGCCTTACTAGAGCGGGTAATATAAAATTAATTTAAATATACCCCAAGCAGGGATTGAACCAACATCTCGTATATAGTAATTTATAATATTTACATACATAGCTTCACGCTGTATCCCGCATATAGCAGGGTAGGCAGAGGCAACCTAGTGTTAAGACACCGTTCCCCACTTTCCGCCGAATTGAGACATTGCGTGCTGAGTGGCGGAACTCAACGCCGCGCTTTGCCTTGTTACCAAACCCAGGAAATGAAAATACTATAACTTACATTTCCTGGAGTGGAAATCGAACCCACAACCTGTCGCGTTTACAGTCGCACGCTTGTGCCTCTGCGCCACTACAGGCGTTAAATATATAATATTTGTGATTTATAATTATTGTTATAATGTTTAACCCAGTTTTTATATTCTAGTCATAATATTTTGATATTTTTTATACTGTTATTCATACATTTAGGATAAGAAATATATTTAGAAATGTTATCGTAGCAGGATATGAACCTACGCCTCTTGAGTTTAAACACTAGCCAATAAGCTATAAGCTTTTAATCGAGCTATGAAATTATTATATATTTTTTAGATAATATAAATATAACAGTGACATAAATATTTGTTTATTTTAAACATTGATATATGTCGGCGATATATTGGTATATTGTTGTACAGGATCCATTACCAACACAATAAAAATGCCGGCTAACATGACTTAGTTTATTTTCAGAATGGCTATGTTATTTCTATTACTTGCTTATAATATCTATTACAAATATATTCTTTAATATTCAAATACAAATTGATGCGTTGAATACAGAAATGGAAGAGTCTCAACTAAGTAAATCTTAAAGTTTACATACACAGTAACTTGGTGGGGGTTTCGTGAGAAACTTACAACATAGACCATAGTAACATCTAAAAAGAATGTGAGCTTAACTTACAAGGGCTGTTTTCAAGTTTGAGGAATGCTAGCTTATCGACAAATATAAGTATTATTTTAAATAGTAAGTGGAGAGTTATCAACTCTACTTCAATTAATGGAAACAGGAGGAGGTTCGTCCTCCGTCTGGCTCGCGACCACTATCATGTCAAAAAGACGAACCGCCAAATATCTTGTGATGTGTTCCGGTTCGATGGCATCAAGCCAGATTTTCCCCTTTCCCACCCATTCTTTCCCAATGTGGTGGTTCCGATAGCGGACTACTACATTATCCTCCCCTTCCGTCTCTATCCTCTAGGTTGGCAACGCATCACCACAAAGCATCTCTGGTGGTGTAGATGTTCATAAACGAAGGTAACCACCATCAGAGTGGTCCTTCTGCTCATTTTGCCATCCGTTATCATAAAAAAAAAAAAACATAAAAAATGCAACGCGAACAGTAAGAGTGTTACAATACATTGTGAGCTATTTTAAACGTTTTACTAACTTAATGGAAATATAAATCTTAAATATAATTAAACAATTTTAAAATAATAAAATCATTACATATAGAATTTGCGCCTATATTGCTTGATGAGAACTTGGAATAATCCCCGTTGACGCGTTAATAACGTTGCCCCTAACTAATATTATACAATAAGCTTTTTATATCAATATGAATGTCTAACCATTGTAATGTGTGTAACATTTATTTCATTAATTTAATACTTTTTGTGGAGTATTTAAAAAAAAAATATATATTAATTATTCGGCTTGCTCTGCCCATCATATGACTTTATAAACTATAAGTGTGCCAAGTTTCATACCAGTATTTTCGTAAAAAAGGGATGCAAAGTTTTTGCTTCACGTGTTAATATGTAGACCAATTTGGCGGAAAGTGGGTAACAGAATTGTTGTAAGAGAACGGAGTGTCTTAACACTAGTTTCTCAGGTTCCTTCTGCCTACTCTGCTATATATGTGGGATACAGCGTGAAGTTAAAGAAGAAAGGCTCCTGATGACTTATCATTCCCTAGAGCTCTATTTTGATTCCGCCGGAGGTGGCCATAATACACTCATGATATATTTGGAGTGATCGGCGTTGGGTTCGCCGCCCTTTTTGATCCCTCAAAATTCAGTAGGAAGTGAAACTGGTGACTTAACTCTAGTTGCTCTGCTGATTACAAAAAGTCGATTAATGAGTATGAGATAAATATCGTGGCGCGAGGCTGGCGATGCGGCTGTAACTTTTATATGTGTTGCCACTTAACTTTTTACTGGGTGAACCAATTTTGATGATTCTTTTTTATGATAGGTAATACTTCTGATGTGGTCCAACCTTAAATTTGATTTGAGATCGATGTATGAGTTTTGTATTATTGCCATACCTAATGTTGCCCCAGTGTCAGCTTAACGAGCCAACACTCTAGCTTTCTACGCTGTATCAAGCATCTAGCAAGGAGATGAAATGAGAACCTGAGAACTGGTGTTGAGACACTCCGTTCTTTCAACGAATTCCGTTCCCAGGAAACACACACCCGGATTGAGTAACATAATGACGAACATACATTCATACATACATAGCTTCACGCTGTATCCGCATATAGCTTGGTTGAGCAGAGAGAACCTACTGCTAAACACCTCCACCACTTTCCATCGGGTGAGGCATTGCATGCAGAGTGGCGGAACTCAACACCGCGCTTTGGAACCAGGCGGGAAATGAAAAAATCCATTTCCTGGGTGGAATCGAACCCGCGGCCTGTTGTAAATAGTGAACATGTTGCTTTCATTTACCCTATAAACCGCCAGCGCGGCGTTTGGTTTCCGCGATACGATGTCTCAAAGAATTTCGCTGGCAGGAGAGAACAGGTGACTTAACACTACGTTCTCTCTGATTTACCTTATGTGCGAGAGATGCGTGAAGCTAACAAAAACATACTTCCCTATTGATTTTTGAACTCACAAGAGTATGAAGTGCAATATCACCTATAGTATGAGTACTAACTTCAATAACTTAGCTTTCGTAGGTTCCATATATTCATTGAAGTTTTCGGTATATTTTCTTGTAAGTGAAGCTTCTTTAGCCTAACGTTACTTTGTGATAAAATCAAAATATGGTAAACTCGCGTCCGGATGCAGTGTCCTGACCGAAAATAAATGAACGAGATCGTCATGTTTATGTACAATAGCAAAGAAGAATGAGTATTGTATTGGGCCTATAAATTGCCAGTACTTTTAACTTCACGCTGTCCGCATATAACAAGGTAGGCAGAGGAACCTGAGGAACTGAACCTAGTGTTAAGACACTCCGTTTTCTTTACAACAATTCCGTTCCCCACTTTCCGCCAAATTGAGGCATTGCAAAGTGGGGATAGTACTTTATAATGATAATTAAAGGCAATTCATGCAAAGTATTCCCCTAACCGTTCTAAAATAATATCAAAACTACATGACAATTAATGTATTCAAGTTTTCACTTCTGCTGGCGCGGTGCAACTCGTTAGATTTATTTTATAGAAACTGAGAAGTATAATAAACAATATTTTATCCCGCATAGCAAGGGATGATGCAGGTGAACCTAGTGTCAGAACACTCCAAGTTTCTCCACTTTCCGCCGAAAATGAGGGCATTGGGTGTGAGTGGCGGAACTCTGAAAAAAAAATTACTTAAGAACTTTTATGAAAATTGTGCGTATGGGAGAAGTATTAAATTTAATAATTTTCTGCCCAAGCTAATAAGGAGAAGTGCAAAAAACCAATATTTTCATATGAATAATGCATAATAATATGTAAAAACATGTTAACTTCAAAGTTAATAAAATTAATATTACACGAATTCGCACCCTAAACTTTTGTTCAGGATCTTTTTACTTAGACAGAAAAAGTTTTCAAATACTTGGATTTTTGATTTCAGGAATTTGTTGCGGGTAAGTGGCGGAACCCAACGCCGCGCTTTGTCCTATATGATGATATACTTATATTATTATAAAGGCGCGTAACTCTGTCTGTCTGTCTGTGTTAGCACTGCGCCTAAGCCACTGAACCGATTATGGTGAAATTTCAGTATGAAGGTGGGAACGCTGAACTTTGAAGGGGTCATGGGAGGTGATGGTTCCATAGGTCATGCGCGCGATATTTTTATCACTTGAAAAAATGAAAATATTTTTTATAAAAAAAATATTTTTATTTTATATATATTTTGACCAAAATAATCTAGACATTGGGAAAATCTATAGGCTACTCAGCATACGTCGCGCGATATATGTGAATTCCACGCCCAGGCAGAAGCCGCAGGCGAAACTCGTATATAATATTTCATCTTAAATTATAATTACTAATATCTTTTGAATATTTTTACTGACTCATATTTTAACTGTTATAAGCTTATTCAAAGCGACGCGGTACTCGCATCCGAGAGAGACAGATGCGTTGCATCATTCATTGATTAATGCATTTCAGTATAAAGCCTCACCTGTAGCGCTTTTTCAGACGTACTTTAAGTATCTAGATTTTTAGAAAAACATAGTGTTCAAACTCTCTTTTTACTGCTAAGTGAAAATGAAGGTACTTGTTGCCACTTTTCTCTTCATTTTGCTGGCGTTTTCAATATGTGAGGAGTCAAAAGTACGTAGACTACTGGGGCGGTCTAGAAGAATTTTTCGTGGGATACATAAAATTCTTCATAAAAGCTTCCTAACATAGGGAGTTCGCTTCCTGCCCGATGCTGACTGACCAATTGCTACCGGACACCGAAGAGTAATATTCAAAAATCACATCAAACCCTACTCCAAATGAAAACCGGAAACTCAAGCTGTCCCCAACCGAAAATCGAACCGGAACCCGTCGCAACAATGACGATTAAAACTAAGTACACTATGAAAAGCTCTTATGACAAGAGTCGTTGGATAAATGTATTACAATAATTTTCATTGATCCGGCGGAATGTGGAGAACATGTGATGATCTGATGCTGAAATGATCTTCAATGCTGGATCAAAATGTATATATGTAAATGTTTGTCTATCTGTCCATATTTTTAGCTTAAACATTCGTATATATAAAGAGAATGTGCGTAGTTAACGACTTCAAAGTAATAGGAGGTTCTCAACTCGATTGTATTGCATGTCTTTTTTTTTTTTAGCTTCTTCACGCTGTATCTCGCATATAGCAGGATAGGCAGAGGGGAACCTGAGAACCTAGTGTTGCGGAACACTCAGCTCTCTTACAACAATTCCGTTCCCCACTTTCCCGCCAATTGAGGCATTGCGTGCTGTTTGGCAGAACTCGACCTCACACCTTTACCTTGTTACCAAACCGAGAAATGAAAATATGAATATTTCCTAAGTAGAATCAAACCCACAACCTATCGCGTTTATATGTAATATTACTTTTTACTTTGTAATTAAATTTTGATGATTTTTTATATGATAGCTAGTGCTTCCGATGGTTTTTGTTTAAAGATTTAGTTAACATCGGATGAGTAGTTTTTTGAGTAATTCGTAATTTTACATGTTCGGTTTTCTTTTTATATTCAAATTTTAATTATTTTAATCATTTTTTCCTATCACATTTTATTATTATTATTTTAGTGTTAATTAAATTATTCTTAGATCTAAGATAATTACCATAGGTGTGTGGAGTCCTAAAGAAGTCCAAAGTCTAAAGTTTTATTATTTTACATTACTATGGCTATGATATTTTATAATATATATACAGGAAAGGTTTAATATTTTAAGATGAGAGCTAAGTGTTAAGACACTCCTTTCGCTCCGCTATTTAATATATTTGTATATTTCAAAATTAATTTTTAATCTGTAGTTGAATTGATTAAACTCTATTTTTGGTCTCATAATTCTTTTTTTTTGTTCTTCAAAATGATTATTGATTTTATGTTATTTTATTCATTTATTTCGTCAAAATAAAAAAAATCTTTTACTTATGTATGTTCTGTGTAAAAAAAAACAATATGTTGAGTTTAATTTAATTAATAAATGTATTTTCTAAACTTAAGTATTAATTTAATTTAATGAAAATATTCAATATTGTACCTCTAATATGCTAAGCGATGTTTGATTGTAATACCTATACACATACATACATACTTCACGCTGTATCCCGCATATAGCAGGGTAGGCAGAGGGAACCTAGTGTTAAGACACTCCGATCCCCACTTTCCGCCGAATTGAGGCATTGCGTGCTGAGTGGCGAAACTTAATGCCGCGCTTTGCCTTGTACCAAACCCAGGAAATGAAAAATTCAATTTCCTGGAGTGGGAATCGAACCCACAACCTGTTGCGTTTACAGTCGCACGCTTGTGCCTCTGCGCCACGACAGGCGACTATATAATATATACTCAATAACCTAATATTATCTATAATAATTGTAATATTTTTTTTTATTTTACCATTTTCTATATGCGAATGCTCAAAAAATAATATTTTGTTACACGTTTACATCAAAAAAAGCTCAGCGAAACTAAATTTCTATAAAAATCTATTAAAAAATACTTATTTATATGAATTTTTTATTACTAAGTGACTGTTGGTTCAGATCCTGGAGGTATTTTAATCTCCTGAGAATTAGGGAGTTCGATTTTAAGCCATTTTTGGAAACTCAATTGTAGTAGAAAAATGAAGTATTAATTTATTATAATTTGGAGCTTAATAAAATGTTTAAAATATTTTAAATTATTTTTTTACATTTCTTATCTTTTTTTTTTTCGTTTAAGGAGAACGTTTTGCATAAGCTTCCACATTAACTTATCCCACTTGCACTTTATAGTAAGGATAGAAAGGAGAACCGGGGAGCTTGGTGTTAAGAACCGCTCCCGCGTTCCCCACTTTTTCCTGGGGTGAGGCATTGCGTGCTGGTGGCAGAACTCAGCGCCACTTGCTTTTGACTTGTTACCAGGCCCAGAGTAGAAAGTTCATTACCTAATGCAGAAATCAAAAACCCTGAACCTGTCAGCGTTTTACACGGTTGCATGCTTGTGCCCCACTCTGCCGACCCGGGCGTTAAATAAGTAGTATAATTTCTGTTTAAAGAAATAGAAATTATATTTACCCTGAAGATTTGTTTTAATGATAAGATCTTCCAGAGTTTTCATAGAGAGTAATTAAATTATTTCCCAACCCCAGTTAATTGCGTATGTTTTAAAGTATTATTTTGTAAATACTAAACCAACGCTATATACAATATTAGCTACAAATTAAGGAACTCATTTGTTTTATCACCCCTTACAGTAATATTTTTATACCTCCTTACGGGCTACCTCGACATGCACTTAATATAACGTGTTTAAAAAGAGCCGATCCAGAAACACGTTTTTTGCGAAACCTGACGTTTTCAGGCATAATAAATTTTAGGTCGCGCAGACACACCACGGGGCTTTATCTAGATTTACTAACTATTATTATTTATAATTGGTGGCATTGGGGTTCGTCACTCACGTCACAGCTCACCCGACCACTATCACCTTGCTCAAGAGATGGACCGCTGGAAATATCTTATGATGTCAATTTCGGATTGATAGCATGGCATGCCAAGCCAGGTTTTCCCCCCTTTTCCACCATCCCTTTCCCCCAAAAATGTAGGTGGTTCCGATGACGGACTACTATATTATCCTCCCTTCCATCTGTTTTTCCTCTGGGTTGGCGGCGCATCTGCAACATCTCTGGTGGTGTAGATGTTCACTTCCAGGCGCAAAAAGTAACCACTTACCATCAAATTGAAATCCCTTCTGCTCGTTTGCCATCCTGTTTTCCATAAAAAAAAAAACCCATGCTTTTTTTATCTCGCATAGAAATGCAATTTAAAGAGACATTGCATTGTTAAATAGCGAAATAGGATTTACCAGCGATTAAGACGCTTGGGTTTTGTGTGTTAATATTTTCCCTAATAGAAAATTTTCCATTTATCATGATAATTTCATAATTTCCACTCAGGTATTTGTTAATATATTAGAGACAAAGAATTTAAAATAATTATGAATTTTGTGAGTTTAAGTGCATTTTTTAGAGTGCACCCACAACTGTATTTAATTATATGAATACTTAACCTAAATGCCTTATAAAATATAATAATGCTAAAAATATTATACACACGAAATACATACAATACATTCACGCTTTGCTATCCGCATGTGCAGGGTAGGCGGAGGAACCGACGTGTTAAGAAGTTAAATCAAAATATTCTTTTTATCCCAGAGTGCAGGCTATTACAAGCACTTTCCAGATGCGTCAATTTACAAAGGTGGCTTCAGTCGTATCAGTCCTAGTAATTCCGAAGCGGAAAATCAGGAACGGAAATGTTAAAGAGAGCAAGAATTAATAGCTCATTGGAGTTCTCGGATTTTCTTTGCCTGCGTGCTTATGTGCGGGATACGGCGTGAAGCTAAAAAACACGCTAAGGAACTATTTCCACATTAAGTCATCACTTCTGGGTATACCTTGTAATATATATATATATGTATTATATATATATATATATATATATATATATATATATATACATATGTTTACACAGATGGAAATCTACAGTATGTATCGATATGTGTGTAGCCTATATATATATCTATATATATATATATATATATATAATATATATATATATATATATATATGCATACGCACGATAAATATTGCAGATTTATAATGTAAAAATATATCTCATTATTTATGTATTATGTGTATGTTTATTTGTATATATATATTGTTTTATTTATTCACATATATATTATTTTATATCTAATAGTACAACTTTCCCACATATTTTCTCTTTTTTTTTTTTTTTTTTTTGTGATCTTGCACCGGGTACTCTATCCACGCTATTATGAGATATCCACTTCTAGGTTGACTGGTAGAGATCTCTTTTTTGAAGATAATTCACGCTTTGTGCCACTAAACTTCCCATTTCTTTCTTTCTTGGTTTTAAGTGCAATGGCATAGCATCCCTTGCGACAATATCAATTTCAAACAATCAAAATATTATTATATCAATTATCAGAACCGGACACACAAAGAGAAAACTTACCAAATAAATATAAAAAAATCATACGAAGTGGAGGCTTGATGCAATTCAATTTTTCACCGTCGCCACTGGTAGAACCTCCACCTTTCTTCCAAATGAACTCACATTTTCGTGTTGAGTGGCGAGCTTAACACCACACACTCTTAATTTCAGAATGGAAGAAATCAATAGAGCAAGCCTCCCAGCTTGGTTAAGTTTAAATAAATAAAAACTATTAATTCCCAACATTTTATTTGATTCGTATAAACAAGCTACATATAAATAGTTGCAGAGATTCTATTATTATGCTATGTACTAAAATATAATTCTAATATTCGTCATTAATATGTAATATTGAATAAGCGGAACCTAACGCCGCGCACTCAACAGAGATTTTTGAGGGAAAATGAGAAATGAAATTCCTAAAGGGAGATCGAACCAACAACCATTTTCCATTAACTAAGACGCTTTATTTCACTGCGCCACGATAATTATGCAAAATATTTTTATAGTATGAATGATGACGATGTATCTAGAAGCGCCACGCAACGCACCTTTAGGATGGTCACCAATATCTACTTCACGCTGTATCCCGCATGTATAGCCCCAGGGTAGGCCCAGAGGGAACCAAGGAGACCCTGGAGTGTTAAATGCTCCGTTCTCTCAGCTTGGAATTCGTTCCCCACTTTCCGCCAGATTGAGGCATTGCGTGTTGAGTGGCGAAACTCAACGCCACTTTACTTTGCTTGTGCCAAACTTAAATGAAATTACTTTGTTTCTGAGTGGGAATCAGACCCTGACCTGTCGCTTTGAGTTACACACACTTTGTGCCTCTGCGCCACGACAGACGTTAACATATCTGTTCTTTTCCCAAATAACAATAGTTTGTTTCCTCAAAGGTGGGCTAGGATTTTTGGCATTACAGCGTACTAAAGTTTGAAAATTTTAAGATTTTGCGTTCCGTCGATATCGGCTGATGATGACGTCACGTGGCGATACGTATGTATGAGGTGTTAATGGCCCGGTGGCCGTGTATTCTGGCGTACATGTATGTAGTATTACCAAACCACGTGACGTCACACCAGTCACAGTCAGCGCTACTAAGCGCGATCGAGGCTACCACTTTAACGCGACATATCTCACTCATTTTTCTGAAAATAAGAAAAAATAAAAACATATTCTATTTTTTCCAGTTGCAGCTACTACTTAGATATGTTGTTGGCTAAAAACGTTGGTGTGACTCATTGCCATAGGGGCCCTAATCAAAAATCATAATTTTTGAATTTCGCCACTTTACAAACGAATTTTGAGTTAAAACAAGAATATAAATTAGAATATAATTAAAAAAAAGAATTTTTTTTTTTTTTTTTTAAATAATAACTTATATTGACGTTTTCCCAATTTTTTAAATAGATCACTATAGTTCTAAACGTGCAACAACTATATACCGGGCGTGAATAGATTAACAAGTCGGCTTACATATATTGTTTTTTAAATATTAGTAAGTGGGGAACGGAATTGTTGAAAGAGAATGGAGTGTTTTAACACTAGATTCTCTGGTTCCCTCTTAGGCAGAGGGAATCCTGCTATATGCGGGATACATCGTGAAGTTAAAAAAAAAATAATAATAATAGGCAATAAAATTGTTTTATTTATAGAACCAACCAAACACTTTCAAGTAAAAACTCAATGAAATTATCTGAAAACAACAGAAACTAAAAATATCTGCCCTGAAAATTGTATTTTCGATATATCAACCTATACACGCCTGTCACGAATACAGTTATAAGGCAATCAATATACTCGTATAACTCAAAGAACACAGGTTCAAATCCTGTTATTTTCAAAAACCTTTTATATGGAATGTTTACTGAAGTGAGAATCGAAAATGCGCCACAAGTGTCCTTCAGTTTTTATGTTATTTAAGTAAAACTATTTTAACTCAATAAAACATCTTTTTCAATGTATTAAAAATGTCTTATATATTAATAATTTCGTTTCCAATACAAACAGGATAACGCGAAAGATAATATTTTTAGGAAGATGTTTCTCTAGTTACGCCAAAAAAGTATAACTTCTTACATACATACATACATAAGTACACACACACATTTTTTTTTATTATATTAAAATATATTTAAATACTAGCTTTCCGCCCGCGGCTTCGCCCGCGTGAAATTCGGTTATATCGCGCGATATGATAAGGAGTATCCTATAGTCTTTCCCAAGGTCTAGACTATTTGTCAAAATTGGTTAAGTGGTGTGGTGAAGTTGTAAACAGTTAAACAATCTTACATGACTTTATGTTTGACAATAACGAACTTCCATACAAACTTTAATCCCCTATTTCAACCCCTTCTATCATTTTTTTCGCGATGTCCTTTCCCAAGTTTAGTTGAATCTTCATACCGAATTTCATCAAAATCGGTTCAGTGGTTTAGGCGTGAAAGCGTAACAGACAGACAGACAGACAGACAGACAGACAGATAGGCAGTTACTTTCGCATTTATAATATTAGTAAGGATACATTTTTAAAATTAATTATTGCAACAACCGTCGAACATTTTAAAACTATAATATTATAATTACACTTTCATAAAGATAGTGTAGAATAAATCGAAAAGTCGACTTCAATACACCATGCTTTGTTTTTTTTTTAATTTTAACTTCACGCTGTATCCCGCATACAACAGGGTCGGCAAAGGGAGCCTGAGAGAGAGTGTTAAGACACTCCGTTCTATCAATCTTCGTTCTGATATGTGCGGAATACTGTGTGAAGCTAAAAAAATCGTAATTTGGATATGCCCATTTCTAAAAAAGGTTGCTCAACCCTGGATAAAAAAAAAATCTAATAAAAAACTATTTAAATAATATGAAAACAGAATTTACAGGTAAAATTTAACTAAAAAAGGCCTGCCATGAAAAGTATGCATTTTCAATATATTAACACTTTACGAGGCACGCCAATGTTTGGTGGTAGGAGGTTCGTCCTCCGTCTGGATCGCCACCATTATTATGTCAAAGAAGAAGCGCCAAATATCTTATGATGTGTTCCGGTTCGATGGCATGTAAGCCAGGTTTAAAGGTAGGTTAGGTTAAAAATTAGACATCGTATTCGAAGTTTTTAGCTAGTTTTAGTCCAATTGCTTTACACGATTACATATTATAATATAATTATTTCATATATGATACCTATTAGCGTCCCCGGTCGTTAAACTCATACACGACTGGTACATATGAGGTATATTTTGAAATGTTTTTTTGTTTTCGTTTGCGTAAAAAAATAAAAAGTGTAACCGATTTTTTTTTTATAGTATATGACAGACTGTGATTTATTAACAATTTACTATTTTTTTTAGAGTTCACTTTCATAATAAATAAATATAAATAAAAAAATAATTTTCATTAAGTACGAAAAAAAAAATGAAATTTATTCAATATTAATATACCAACTAATTTAAATTTACCAAAAAAAAAAAATTACATGACCTTACCAAAAAATATGGCGGTACAAAGCTAACCGGTAGCTAATTTCAAAAATTATTAAATATATTATTTCTATTTTCGATAATTTAAAGTGTTAATCACACACTTAAATTAAACCAAAAACATTATTAGAAATTGTATAAAAACTTGAACGCAGCGGGACTCGAACCCGCGCCTCTTGGAAACCGTCCAAGCTCTGTAACCACTACGCCATACGTTCTTATCCCTACGTCGAAATTCTTATACACTTGTTACAACATTATTGATGTTGTTAGCATCTCTGTAGAGAGATTTTTACAAATTTCTGCTACACAAAGATTATTTCTAAGAACAATCGTTTGGCAAGAGAGAATGCTATTTATAAAATATTCTCTCTCTCTCGTTGAACGCAGGTTCGAGTCCCGCTGCGTTCAAATTTTTATACGTCATCTAAAAATGTTATTTATATATATGTTTTTACATATTAAGTAGTAGCCTTATCTAACTGTGCAAGTTGGTGTGCAAGTCTCTCCTCTCTGGCTCTCCGCGCTTGACCCAACGCTCTTTTCTCCGCGAATTGATCTACAAAAGTCTCTACTGGGATTTTACCTGAAATTTGTAAAAATAATATTTAATATATGTTTTTAGCCATTTATAAACATAAAAAGACAAAACTCCATAAAAAGACATAGGATACTTTTTTATATAAAAAAAATACTTTGGCAGACATTGAATACTTTTTTTTAACTTCACGCTGTATCCCGCATATAGCAGGGTAGGCAGAGGGAACCTGAGAACCTAGTGTTAAGACACTCCGTTCTCTTTCCATTCCCTACTTTCCACCGGATTTTAAGGCATTGCGTGCTAAGTGGACAGGTCCACTTAGCACGCAATGCCTTAAAATCCGGACCCAGAAAATGAAAATACTTTTTTATTTCTGGAGTGGGAATCGAACCTACATCCTGTCGCGTTTACAGATGCACGCTTGTGACTCTGCGGCACGACAGGAGTCAATACTTTTGCACACAATTATTTGTGAAGAAAAAAAAATTCTTTACTTCAATGTCTTTAAATGAACGCATATACTCACTATACACTATAGTATGTATGGACTAACATTGACCACGAGCGAAGCAGAGGGTAACAGCTAGTGATATATATATATTTTATATCTTTATTTACACAAACGGTGGCGTTAAACTCCGCCACTACACACAATAACTTATATAATAGAAAGAAAATAATAAACACCTGTCGTGGCGCAGAGGCACAAGCAGGCAACTATAAACGCGACAGGTTGTGGGTTCGATTGCCACTCCAGGAAATGTTAGTATTTTCATTTTCTGGGTTTGGTAACAAAGGTTGAGTTCCGCCACTCAGCACGCAATGCCTCAATCCGGCGGAAAGTAGGGAACGGAATTGTTGTATGAGAGCGGAGTGTCTTAGCACTAGGTTATCGGGATCCCTCTGCCTACCCTGCTATATGCGTGATACAGCGTAAAGTTAAAGTTAAAAAAAAATAATAAAGATAAAATACCTAACAAAAACTGCTCGGCTATAGTTTCAGCATCTTCATCAGCCTTCAACGCAGCCTCCCTCAAATAATCCTTAATCCTATGAGGATCATACATTTCTGACAGCTTCTGATGCTTTCTGTTCAGTTCCTCATATGTCATTTTCATTTGAACGATAGTTGATATTCTGTCCAATACATCAGATTTAAGACTGTCAAGCATTTGCTGTTTTAAAATATTGTCTTGGGCTATTTCTTCTATGTTAGTCATTAGTTCTTCTGTTTCTAAGTCTAGTTCAATCAATTGTGGATTTGTTTCTAACAATTTGTCCTGAAATTTAAATGTTAAAAGTATTACTAACTATTATATTTGATTAAGACCTAGGGATGCAGTAGGACAGCGTCTGTATTTCATTACCTTTTATTTATTTATTCATTCATACTTTATTGTATAAGTAAAAACAAAATAGAATTACCATAAAAGATTAAAATGTGAGGCACAAAAGGTGGCCCTATCAATAATTAGCGTTTTCCAGACAGCCTTTGAGTTAGGATGTTTATAAAAAATTGAAGGCAGTGGGCGATGGAAATATAAATATGTAGACTTAAATGTTATATCCTAATACATATACAATACACAAACAATATAAACATATAAATTACTATAATACATATTATCAATATGTAACGGAATAAATATACGGAATTGTTGTAAGAGAACGGAGTGACTTAACACTAGTTTCTCAGGTTCCCTCTGCCTACCCTGCTAAATGCGGGATACAGCGTGAAGTTAAAAGTTTTGTGTATTTAGTATACTTGTGTACACATACATAATATATTTTATAATTTATGAATTAAAGTAAAGCAAGAATAAATATATACATTTTTTTGGCTTATAAATAAATCAATATTTACATTATAAATATAGTTAATTAAATATAAAAATATATTAAATATAAAAAAATACTTTATCACCTGTAAGTCAGGATTTTCCATAATCTCCTGTAATTCTTCAACTGTTAATTCTCCTAATTCTGGAAACATCAAAGACTGAGCACTATATTGAGACTGAGGGCTTGTGTCCGTCGACTTATCTTCCTGACACAAAATATTAGGTACAGCTCTTTGGAATTCACGTATAATAGCTTGTACTATTCGACCTAAATCTGCATGAGGACTGTAATTTACTAAACCTGGTGCTCCGATAACTTGGTTTGAATTCTCAGCGAGCCACGGATGAGGAAATACAGGATTTACGTATATTTTAGGCTTTTCGTTGGGAAAATCTGGTGGTAATATCACGTTTAAGTTCAAATTACGACCTTCAGTGCTAAAGTCTACTCTATATTCTGTGTTCTCTGTTATTTCCATGACATTGTCATTGAATATTTTTAATGTGTCTATTTGTCGTCTTCTTATGTCTTGCTCGGTTAGATATTGTCGTGGCAACATAGTTAATAAACTGAAATAAGTAGAGGAATAATAAAAAATTATTGAAAATATTGTTTTTAAACTTATAAATTGCAAATAAATTGTGTGATAAATTAGAATAGACAATGTAAATATTAATATTATACCTTTTTTCCTGTAAAAAATAATTTATATTGGATATATTAAGTTAATTTAATAGAAAGGCAAACTAAAAACAAACGAATCGATACTTTTAGCGTAACGTCAACGTCAGCTGTCAAAATTGATATTATTTAAAAGTGACAGTTTATATATCGTCCAGAATTTAAAAAAAAAATAAAAGGGTATATTATTTGTTTAATAATTTGAAAAAAAGGAAGTTTAATTTAGTTTAACAAAAAAAATATAATAATTTTTTGTTATTATTTATGTTATAGTAGAATTTTAATTAAACGCCTAAAGAAATTTAATAGCCAATTATATTACCATGCTAATAAGAATATAAAAACTTTTTTTTATAATATTTTTTTTTCAAACGCAATAAAGTATAATTTCTATTAATATAACAAGGAAGCGAAAGGAAGAGAACAAAGTATTAATTAGCAATGTGAAATATGTAATTAAAGTCCACATAACTATAATGATAGTGCGCGCTTAGGCTCACCAGATCGTAACGTTATGTAATATTTACAATCTAACGCAACAACATTTCGTTATAAGTCAAGGTTTTATTATATAACAATGATAAATAAGTTTGGTAACAAGGCAAAGCGCGGCGTTGAGTTCCGCCACTAGGCACGTAATGCCTCAATTCAGCAAAAAGTGGGGAACGTGTCTTAACACTAGGTTCTCAGGTTCCCTTGCCTACCCTGCTATATACCGCGATGGTCTCAATATTTTTTTTTAATTGAAAATATGTTTTGAATACGACTATCGGGTGTATTAGTTGGCTACTATGCACTATGGTTGTGCCGTAACAACCAAAATACTGGAATCTATATACATATTATTATGGGAAATAAAAAATTGTGTTGTTCGATTCCCACTCCAGGAAATGTAAAAGTTTAGTATTTTCATTTCCTTGGTTTGGTAACAAAGCAAAGCGCGGCGTTGAGTTTCGCCACTAGGCACGCAATGCCTCAATTCAGCGGAAAATGGGGAACGTGTCTTAACACTAGGTTCTCAGGTTCCCTTTGCCTACCCTGCTATATGCGGAATTCAGCGAGAAGCTAAAAAAAAGTATTATATTTTTTTAATCTTAGACAGACCGCTTGTTATAACCTCCTTTTCTCCAAGTTGGTTAGACTTAAAAAAATTAAGGTGGTTCTCAACTAGATTATTCTTTTCTTTATAAGTGCTACCGGATAACTTTTTACTGGGTGGATCGATTTTTGATATGATTGCTAGCGCTTTTTATGTGGTTCCATTTAAATTTATTTAAGATCTGATCTGATATTGATTGGGTAATGGCCGGGGTGTTATTATTATTATGGGAAAGCAAGGCAAACGAGCGCTCAATCAACTGATGATAAGTGATAACCGCCGCTCACGACCCCGTGTAACACCAGAGAAGCTACAGGTTCGTTGCCGGCTTTTAAGGTGTACATAGCTAAAATAAGTAAGTGAAATTGTATTTTTTTTAGCTTCAAGCTGTATCCTGCACACAGCAGGGTAGGTAGAGGATTTATTGTAGCTGATTATGTGAAGACGTTCCGTTCTCTTTTTTTTAACATATCCGTTCCTCACTTTCCGCCGAATTGAGGCATTGTGTGCTGAGTGACGGAACTTAACCTGATTGCCTCTGCGCCACGACAGGTGTGAAATAATTTAGATATATAAATTATGTAATAAATCCACAAGTGAGCATCGAACCAACAACCATACATGTTACAATCGGACGATGTCCCACTGAACCTAGCAAACTAACTAAGTAAAAAGTAAACTAACCAAGGTTTTTAAAGAATTATTATTATTATTAAAATTGACTACGAGAGTTTAAATTATCATCCATTTCAAGCGAGGTTTCGTCAGAAGTTCAATGAAGGTTTTACTCAATATAGTAAAACCGGAAGTACCAATATATATGAAGATGACATGTCATAAATTTTTATTGAGGTCAAAAAAAATTGCCAACAAGCAATAATTATATAGACGAACTGAGACCTGTAGTGGCACAGTGGAACATGCGTGGGTTCGATTCTCACTCCAGGAAACGAAACTATTAAATAATATGTAGTATTTTCATTTCATCGCTCTGGTAACAAGGCAAAGCGCGGCGTTGAATTCCGCCACTCACCACGCAATACCTCGATTCGGTGGTAAGTGGGGAACGGAAATGTTAAAAGAGAACGGAGTGTCTTAACACTAGGTTAACTCTGCTTACTCTGCTGTGTGTAATACAGCTTGAAACTAAAACTTATTCATGTGGGTACGTTACATTAATAATAAACAAAATTTTCGCTTATTTCGTCTTTTTCAATAACTGACAATGACCTAGAGTCTTACAAATGAAAATATCTTTTAGGTTTGCGTTTACAGCATTTTTTTACGTGTCATTTTATAACGTCTGTCGTGGCGCAGAGGCACAAGCGTGCGACTGTAAACGCGACAGGTTGTGGGTTCCTACTCCAGAAAATGAAAATAATAATTAATATTTAGTATAATCATTTCCTGGGTTTAGTAACAAGGCAAAACGCAGCGTTGAGTTCCGCCACTCAGCATACAATGCCTCAATTTGGCGGAAAGTGGGGAACGGAGTGTCTTAACACTAGGTTCTCAAGTTCCCTCTGTTTACCCTATATGCGGGATACAGCGTGAAGCTAAAAGAAAAAAAGTTTAATTTCTCCGTACAAATTATCCAAATTCATAGAAAATAGAGAACAGAGTGTCTTAACACTACGTTCTCTCTACCAATCCAGTTATACAAAAAAAATAATAAATACATACATATACGATTGTAATCGCATTTCTAACTGTAACTAAAGTAGGTCGATATAACTGCTTGCTTTTGAGTCACGTATAAATAAAGTATAATGTTTTAAATGGGAAAGTAAGTCTGTACGCTGTGCCGGTTGTGATATAACTTTAGCTGTTTGGAAATTGCATATATAGATTTTGAACGAACCAAATTCTTTGATAGTTTCGCACTTTATCTCATATAGCGGGGTAGTCAGAGAGGACCTAATGTTAAGACACTCCGTTCTCTTTTAACATTTCCGTTCCCCACTTTCCGCAAAATTGAGGCATTGCGTACTAAGTGGCGGAACAAAACGCCGCACTTTGCCTTGTTACCAGAGCGAGGAAATGCAAGGACCATATATTATTTAATATTTACATTTCCTGGGGCGGGAATCGACCACAACCTCTTGCGTTTACAACCACTTTCTAAATAAATTATTATAATAAAAGAAAAGAAATGACTGAAAAATGAAAAAAAAAAATATATTTAATTATTATTTTTTTATACAAATATTGGTGACCGTAGTAGCGCAGTGGAGCATCTGACTGTAAACACGATTCATTATGGGTTCGATTCCCACGCGGTGAATTTATATTATTTTCGTATATACTCTTATAGGACAATAGACAACGTTGAGTTCCGCCACTAACAACGCAATGGCTCAAATTTATGAATAACAGAGAATGGAGTGTCTTTACACTAGGTTCTCTGCCGACTTTGCTTTGCAAATTGAAAAAATATAGCTTCACCAACGAAACAAGAGAACCTAGCGTTAAGACACTCCGTTCTATTAACATTTCCGAACCCCACTTTCCGCCCAATTGTGTGCTGAGAGGCGGAACTCAACGCCGTGCTTTGCCTTGTTACTAGAGCGAGGAAATGAAAATACTAAATATTATTTAATAATGATACCTATTCATAACTTAACGTTAGGAAAAAAGAAGACATGATTAATTTGACCTAGATTTGCTACACTCGATGTGACGCAGCCAAAATATTATGTTGAAATTAATTAATCATTCAAAAGAAATTGCTAATTCGCTCTTCTTGCTTATCGAAAGTGCAGCGTTGAGTTCCGCCATTTAACAAGTAGTGACTCGAATGAGAAAGGTAAGCGGAATGCGGAGTGTCTTGACATTGTCTCTTTGACTGACCGGTGGGCCTAAAGCGTGAAAGCTAAAGATAATTATATTTTATATATAAAAAAGTATGTAAGGTAACAAGGTAAAGCGCGGCGTTGAGTTCCGCTACTCGACACGCAATGCAATGTGGAGAACGGAAATGTTCAAAGAGAACGGAGTGTTTTAACACTAGGTTCTCAGGTTCCCTCTGCCTACCCAGCTATGTGCGGTATACAGCGTGAAGCTAAAAAATCATAGAAAGTGTTCTAGTGTCAATAACTACATAATAACAATTTTTTTTTATAAAAAAAACACGTTTACGCTATTTTCTCACTATCATAGTCATCTTAGTGTCAGATTACAATTTGAATCCGGACACATGTGCATATCTTCAAGTAATCAACAACTAGAAGTGGAACAAAATAAGGTTGCAAAAAAACTTATATTTATAAAAATATATGTGAAGTTGACAAAAAAGCTAGTAAAAAACATCCATTCAAACATTTTTTCCTTTTTTTGCCTTCAATGACTGATGGTCAATGAACCTGCTATAATCGTCAATATCTACGAAACTTTAATAAAAATGCAACTTCACCCTTTATCCCCCATAACAGAGTAGTCAGAGAAAACATAGTGTCAAGACACTACGCGGCTTTCCGTCCAAGTGAGATATTACGTTATGTTTCGGAACTCAACGCCGCGCTTTATCTTACTAGAGCGAAGAAATAAAAATAATTAAAAGAAAACCGACGTTAAATAAAATGCACTAAAACGTAAAATCATCAGATGGTAACTAAAAAACGGGACGACACCTGAAGCACTAGCTATTATAAAGAATCATCAGGTTGTGGGTTCGATTCCCACTCCAGGAAATGTAAAATTTTCATTTCCTGAGTAACAAGGCAAAGTGCGGCGTTGAGTTCCGTCTCAATTCGGCGCCTCAAATTTTCACCAATGCCTCAAAGTGGGGAACGGAGTGTCTTAACACTAGGTTCTAGAGTTCCGGATGCACCGTGAAGCTAAAAAAAAATATCTATTTTATATATTTTATTGTATTTAAATTATTTTCTTATCTTCACTTTGAAAGAAATCGCGGCATTATGTTCCGCTAGCTAAAACAAATATTTTTCAATTAGGGCGAAAAGCGAACGGAGTGTCTAAACACTACACACCCTACATAGCAATGTATAAAGCGTGAGACTCAATTTATAAATTTTTTCGCCAAATCTAAATCAATGGTTTCATTCTCTCGAAGGCTACTTCATTCACACCCCCTCCCAACAGAGGGGGGGTCGACGTCTACCTTCCACTTTCTACGAACGTCACTCAAACCCAACGCTCCGACGAACGAGCATCGCTAGACCGAAAACTAGCAAACTTTTATATAATAATAATTCGTAATAATTACGTAATAAAACTGTAACCAAAACTTTTCGGTTTGAAATTTAAAATGACTTTAGTGCTGTGAGTGCAGTGTTGTGTTACGTGTGCATATGATATAGGTAAAGTATTAAATATATATTATTATTTATAATATTATTGATAGCGGCGTTAAGTTCCGCCACTCAGTCCGTAGTGCCTCAATTCGGCGGAGAATGGGGAACGGAATTGTTGAAAGAGAACGGAGTGTCTTAACACTAGGTTCTCAGGTTCCCTGCTGTGTGCGGGATACAGCGTGAAGTTTATTGCTTGCAAGAAAGTGTATATATATCTATATTACGAAATGTTGACAGTAACCTAAATATAATTATTCAAAAGTAAAAGTTACATCATATATGGATAACCGGTTGATGTGAATGTTTGTACGGAAATTGGAATATTACGAAAAACTATTAAACAATTGATTGCTTATATATTTTTTATATATATATATATATATATAAATTTGTTTAGTTAGTTAGGCCCGCTCTAGTAAGGTCAACGCGGTGTTAAGTTCCGCCTGTTGAGACATAATGTAATAAATTAGGGCAGTGAATATAGTGACTATAGCTATTTAATATTGATTTTTTTTTTAATTTGATGTTTAAATAAGGATAATTTTTAGTGCAAGCATAACGCGGCGTTGAGTTCCGTAATTTAACGTAATTCGATAAGCGGCGAAAGGAGTGTCTTAACACTAGGTTCACTCTGCTTTTTTTGTTTGAATAAATAGTGATTTGTATGAAAAAATATGTTTGAATTATTACATCAACATTTGTGACCTGGTTTCATAAAAATATATATTATGCTTACATAGCGTTTTACAAGTCATATGTCTTTATACGTATTTTCATTTCTTTATTGTACTTGGAAATTATTATTTTGAAAAAAATCTTTAAAAAAATCTTTTTCTGAAAAAAATAAATTTATATTACTTAAAGCTTCCAGACTTTTTAAAATAAATATTTAAAAAAAAAATAATGCGCCTGGTAACAAGGCAAAGCGCGGCGTTGAGTTGCGCCATTCAGCACGCAATGCCTCAATTCGGCGGAAAGAGGCGAACGGAATTGTTATAAGAGAACGGAGTGTCTTAACACTAGGTTCTCAGGTTCCCTCTGCCTATCTTGCTAACTGCAGGTACATTATGTGTTAATATGTTGTGTGTTCGATTCTCGTACGCCCCCATGTATATTAAAGGAAACTACATCACGTATTATCTTGAATGAAATGTCAAGAGAGAATGGAATGTCAAGGCACTCCGTTCGACAGTTATTGATGTTTACTAGTGTCCTCGTTAACGCGTTAACAACGCGTTGTTGTTAGTAATGTATACGTCGCTTTATATAAACATGCATATCAAACCATGGTAGTGTGTGTAACATTTTATTTTATTAATTATTATTATACATTATTTTTTAAAAATATTAGCATTCTGCACTCCTTCTCTTTATAAACTATAAGTGTGCCAAATTTCATGCGCTTCCGTCCGCGTAATTTTCGTGAAAAGGGGTACAAAGTTTTTGCTTCACGTATTAATATATAGATAGTTATCAGACAAACATAATACGGTGTTGAGTTCGATTTCCACTCCAGGAAATGGAAATTTTCATTTCCTAGGTTTGGTGATAAGGCAAAGTGCGGCGTTGAGTTCTGCCACCCACCACACAATATCTCAAATTCAGGCAGAAAACAAAGTTTCTCAACACTATTTTTCCTCTGCTATAACGTTTAAATTTATAGAAATAAACACAAAATGATAAAACTACCGTTTAAAATAGGTTACTTGTATCTTAAAGCTAATATGGAGTATCAAGAGCTGTTTGACCTAGATTCGTTCTAGGCTTCCGAGATTGTAAAATTGGGTCGCCATTCGTTCAATGCCTACATCTAGATTATTTTTCTTTACATACATACATACATAACTTCACGCTGTATCCCGCATATAGCAGGGTAGGCAGAGGGAACCAAAGAATTTAGTGTTAAGACACTCCGTTCCCCACTTTCCGCCGAATTGAAGCATTGTGTGATGAGTGGCGGAACTCAACGCTGCAATATTATTAATAATAGTTATATTTCTTTACTTTTTCTATTGATAAAGAGAATTTAGTGGAGAACGGAGTGTCTTAACACTCATCTCCTTGCCTAAACTAGGCTAAGAAGTGCATTCAATTCACATATAGCAAAAGATATATTTTAAAAAAGTAGACCAGAGAATGAGATTAATATAGTAATATTCTTGAGTATCTATATATGAATACGTGAAGCAAAAACTTTGGATCCCTTTTTACGAAAATTATGATGGAGGAGAATGAAACTTGATACACTTATAGTTTATATAGCGAAGGAGTGCAGAATGATAATATATTTTTAAAATAATGCATAAGAAATATATTAAATTAATAAAATAAATTTTACACACACTACCATGATTTGACATCCATGTTTATATAAAATGACATACATAGCTAAAGACAACGTTATTAACGCGTCAATGGGGACACTTGTTATAATAAATATTTAATATATTCATTACCTGGGAATCGAATCCACAACCAATACAGACGCTTCCACTGAACCACAATGACCTAAATTATAATCTTATAAATATATAGACGACTTCAATCCATTAAAGTAACTTTAAAATTCACTTGAAAGCGCTTGCAGTCTCAGTATCGATCACCTCGATTTTGGCACAAGCCTACACTGCAGGGACGGAAGTAGGACACCTACAACTATGTCGAATTTAACATATTTTTAACCAATTTGTTAAGAAAGAGGCACACAATTCGATTGATTATTCTTTTTTTATATGATAGCTAGTGATTTTGATGTTGAGTTAAAGTTTGATTAAGATCTGATGTGTAGTTTTTGAGATATTCGTAATGTTTTTCACTTTTTAGTCGGCTTTCTTTTTAACCGACTTTTCAAAAGAAGATTTTCAATATTACAGTTTTTTTGTGTATTATTGCATACGTTTTTACTGGATGAACCGATTTGAATGATTTTTTTGTTATATAATAGGTAGTGTTTCTGATGTGGGCCTATTTAAATTTAGTTCAGTTCAGACAAGTAGTTTATGAGTATGTTATCTTTTGACTGACTTTAAAAAACGAAGGAAGTTATCAATTCAACAGTATTCTTTTTTTATGTGTTACCACACAACTTGTTCCTGGATAAACCATTTTTGATGATTCTTTTGTTTTTTTTTTTTTTTTTAACTTCACGCTGTATCCCGCATATAGCAGGGTAGGCAGAGGTTACCTGAGAACCTAGTGTTAAGACACTCCGTTCTCTTACAACAATTTCGTTCCCCACTTTCCGCCGAATGGAGGCATTGCGTGCTGAGTGGCGGAACTCAACGCCGCGCTTCGCCTTTTTACCAAACCCAAGAAATGAAAATACTAAATTTTACATTTCCTGGAGTGGGGATCGAACCCACAACCTATCGCGTTTACAGTCGCACGCTTGTGCCTCTGCGCCACGACAGGCGTTAATTTCAGGACAGGCGATTCGATGATTCTTTCTTTTATATTATAGCTAATGCTTAATTAAGACTTGATGAGTTGTTTTATATTTATTCGTAATAATTTTACTTTTTATTGCATTACTTTAAAAAGATATTATCATTCTGCACTCCTTCTCTATATAAACTATAAGTGTGCCAAGTTTCATGCTCCTCCGTTCGCGTAATTTTCGTAAAAAAGGGTACAAAGTTTTTGCTTCATGTATTCATATATAGATAACACATGAATAAAAAATTAAATATAAATGCTTCAATCAAATGAATTCTTTCAATAAAAAATGACAACTATAAAAACTTTCCATTTATCAAGTTAATCACGCCTGTTGTCATGTCATGTATATTTTTTATATACATAAAGATATGAACCAGTGACCACTGTCTACGTCAGAACACCAGTTTTGATATTAACGGATTATATAACTTTTTAATTGTTAACCTAGAAACATACATACACAAAAATGTCTAGCTTTATGAAATATTAGCTAATGCTTAGATGTTAAAATTGTATATTTCTAACCTGAGGCACAAGCGTGCGACTGTAAACGCGATAGGTTGTGGGTTCGATTTCCACTCCAGAAAAGGAAAATATCAAATAATATTTAGTATTTTCAATTCTTTGCTCTGGTAACAAGGTAAAGAGCGGCGTTGAGTTCCGCCACTCGGCGCGCTTAGTCTCAATTCATTGGAAAGTGGGGAACGGAAATGTTAAAAGACAACGGTGTGTCTTAACACTAGGTTCTCAGGTTCAATCTACCTACCCTCCTATATACGAGATACAGCGTGAAGCTAAAAAAGAAAAAATATATTTCTAACTAGATACCTATCGCTTTATGATGGCCAAATAACACATCTTTTTAATAAATTGTAGCCTATATGTCATTCTGATGTATAAACTATATTTACGCAATGGATAATATAGAAGAACGCACAGAGAGAAGGCTCTATATAAACTATAAGTGTGCCAAGTTTCATGCTCCTCCGTCCGCGTAATTATCGTAAAAAAGGCTACAACATTTTTGCTTCTCGTATTAATATATATATGTTGTAACTTCACGTTTTAGGGTATTAGGGTGTATCACAAAGCAGGGTAGTCAGAGAGAACCTGCGTTGGTCTCTATCCACCTGAATTCGTGTCATTGCTATAAGAGGCGCAACTTAACGCCGTTATTTGACTAATAAGACAGGAGAAATAAATACAATTTAAACTTATCTATGATCTCGATGAAATTTTACAGTAATATAGCTTAAAAATCAAAATCAATATCAGAAATATTTTTTATTCAAATAGGCTATTACAACCAATTTCGAAACATCAATTTACAAAAAGATGTCAGTCGTGTCAGTCCTAACGGAAGCTACCACCGGCTCGAAAGATAGTTCTGCTGAGAAGAGTCGGCAAGAAACTCAACATTGACTCTTTTCAAATAAAATTTTAAATAAAATACATTAGAATAACACGTGACGCCTGTCGTAGCGCAGAGACACAAGCGTGCGACTATAAACGCGACAGGTTGTGGGTTCGATTCCCACTCCAGGAAATGTAAAATTTAGTATTTTCATTTCTTGGGTTTGGTAACAAGGCAAAGTGGAGAAAAATTGTTGAAAGAGAAGTGGAGTGTCTTAACACTAGGTCCTCTGGTTCCCTCTGCCTACCCTGCTATATGCGGGATACAGCGTGAAGTAAAAAAAAAAAGAAAGTATAACACGTAGACTACAATGTAAAAACATTAAGTGTAATTTTTTAATTTGATAAATATCAAAGAGAGATATAAAAAAGAAATCTAGAACAATGAACGTTCTAGTCTAAATACCAAATCTTAACCGGGAATCGAATTGACGACCTATTTCACTAACCTTGTAAAAGCACGTGCGTTGCATACGAAATGGTTATACTACGATGAGTGTGGACTTAGGAACATTTTTATTACTGTTTTTGTTATTAATATCATTGGTTATTTTTTTATATTTCGAGGCCATGGAACGGCGTCTGACTGTAAAACCGTTTTGTCGTGGGTTCGATTCCCATTTGGAAGAATGATTATATTTAAACTTTTTAATTTCTCCGCTCTGGTAGGACAATGAGTTCTGCCACACACAATGTCTTCAATTCAGAGGGAAAGCAGTGAACGGAGTGACTTGGCACTAGACTCTGTTCACCTTCACCCTGCTATGCGGAATAAAGCTTTATTTATTTTTTTCTTTCTAACTTTTTAAGTAATATATAGTGAGAAGTTGTAAATGAAACTGTTTAAATCACGTGTATTTTGGTGTACGAAATCTTAAGTTTTCAGAAGTTTCCGGTTCCAAATAACCGGTTAAAATAGAAACATTTAAAAAATGTAAAAAAAATCCTCCTTTAAAATTATCATTAGTTATTAATTATAATAATATAAAAAAACATATACTTATAAAATATAAAGAAAACATATATTAAAAAAGCACGAACGGATTAGACTTAAAATGGGCTATTATGTTAAAAAAGGCCTGTCGTGGCGCAGAGGCACAAGCGTGCGACTGTAAACGCGACAGGTTGTGGGTTCGAGACACACACCAGGAAATGTAAAATTTGGTATTTTCATTTCTTGGGTTTGGTAACAAGGCGAAGCGCGGCGTTGAGTTCCGCCAATCAACACGCCATGCCTCAATTCGGCGGAAAGTGGGGAATGGATTTGTTGAACGAGAATGGAGTGTCTTAATACTAGGTTCTCTGGTTCCCTCTACCTACCCTGCTATATGCGGGATACAGCGTGAAGTTAAATAATAATAATAATAAATAATATCTTAAAAAAGTCGTAATTAACGAGGGCTGTGGATTCAAATTTGTTATCTCGATATGATATTTGTCGATACTATCATATTGTATTTAATAAATAACTTAAGTAAAGGAAAACGGAGTGTCTTAACACTAGGTTCTCTGGTTCCCTCTGCCTACCCTGCTATATGCGGGATACAGCGTGAAATAAAAAAAAGTAACTGATTGAGTACAGAATGGTTATGGGTTTGATTTCTCTTGGCCAAATGTGTCAGAACCAAATGTGGAGATTCCGTTCTCAACTTTCCGCTTGGAAATGAAAGATAGCGTATGGAGTGTCGAAACTTCAATATGTTATTATCACAGCCTTAAAATAAAAATAATTCAAAGTTATTTCTCTGAATAAGGTTTGAGAATACCAAACCATCTTGCGTACAGTCAATACGCTGTCACTGAGCTACAATGGCCTTTCTATATCTCATAAGATTATCTGGAAGACATCGCTCTCTTAGCGATAAGGTCACCTATTGTACTATAAATAAATAAATAAATAAATATATATATATATATATATATATATATATATATATATATATATATAATTAAGATATAATTAAGATCTTTTTATTTTTGCACAACAAAGAATATAAAAAAAAAGTTATACAGTAACCTGATACATAATATGATCTTCTCACTTTTATTGTTTTGACACTGGAATTTATAAACTCTGGTACCCATTATAAGATTTAACTTGTGTTATGGGTAAAGATATTTATTATTATTTATTATTACTTGTGTCCCTGTTAACGCGTTAACAACACGTTGTCTTTAGCAATGTATGACTATATGACTCTTTGTATATACATGGATGTCAAACCATGGTGATGTATGTAACATTTATTTTGTTAACTTTTTTTAACTTCACGCTGTATCCTGCATATAGCGGGGTAGGCAGAGGGAACCAAAAAACCTACTGTTAAGACACTCCATTCTATTTCAACATTACCGTTCCCCACATTCTGCCAAATTGAGGCATTGTGTGTTGAGTGGCGGAACTCAACACCGCGCTTTGCCTTGTTACCAAACCCAAGAAATGAAAATACTAAATTATACATTTCCTGGAGTGGGAATCGAACCCGTAACCGCTTGTGCCTCTGCGCCACGACAGGCGTTTTAACTTAATATACTTATAAAGCATTATTTCAAAAAATGTTAGCATTCTGCACTTCTTCTCTATGTAAACTATAAGTGTGCCAAATTTTATACTCCTCCACCACGTAATTTTTGTAAAAAGGGGTCCAAAGTTTTTGCTTCACGTATTTATATATAGATAAAAAGTTGAGCGAAGTGATTTTGTACTAGACTCTCTCAGACTCCATAAATAGCGTAAAAGTATGTCGCTCATATTTACCATCTAGACAAACTCGTCGGGTCAGTCGATTTTGATGTAACTTATTGCATTCTAATTTAAGATTTATAATAATAAAATTAGCTATTATATCATTGCACAAAAATATGTCATATTTAATAAATTAACTAATTTATAAGTTATTTTTACAAAAAATAACTTAAAAATAGATTGTACCCCTAATTTAATATTCGGCCGGCAAAATCGAACGGGACAAGTCACCTATATTTTGGTATACGAAAAAAGCGCGTTGAGTTCCTCCACTCAGTAAGCAAAGTCTCAGTCGGCGGAAAGTGAGGAACGGAGTATCGTAACACTAGGTGCTCAGGTACCCTTCTACCGGGCTATAGTGGGATACAGCGTGAAGCGAAGCTGAATATGTCGTTTTGATTTGTCCGTAGACACAGACAGATAGATAGAGACTATAAAATAGACCCAAATATACGCGATTAATCAATTTGAAATAAAATAGTATAAAAATCGCGAAAATAAAAGACATTGTTATGTACAGACAAGTCCTATGTATACTTTAAAAGCCAAATTATTATCAGTAAAAAAAAACGAACGTGGTCATCGTGGCACAGTTGAAAAGTATCTGATTTTTGATACCATTGGTTGTGGGTTTGATCCTCTATACGACACTTCGGGGACCGATTATATTTCTTTTTTTTTTTTTGCTTGATACTATATCCCGTATATAGCAGGGTAGGCAAAAGGAATCTAGTGTTAAGACGCTCCATTCTCTTTTAACACTTCGAATTCGTTTATTTTATATCGTGTAGCTAAAAAAATGCTTAACTCGTAAAAAAAAGGTTAAATTTGTGTCATTTTTAAAATTAAAAAATGCATTTTCTTAAAGTGCTTATTGAAGCCATTGCTTATGGCATATGCTGTTGTACGTTGCCATTTGTAGTTGCCATATTCATAAATTTGTTTGTAGGACAAAGTTATATAGAAATTTAATAAGATATAAAGAAAATAGAGTTGAGTCTCTATCTCTAATTTCATTAATCAAATAATGTTAAATTATGATAAATTGTCGCTAGCATTGTAATGTCCTACTAATATTGGCTTGTGATATTTAATGTTTTTTATTCGTTCACACAAAAACTACTGAATCGATTTAGATGAAACTTTACAATAACATAACTTGTACATCGGTTTTATACATAGGCTACAATTTATTAAAAAATTGTGAAATTTGGCCATAATGTCAATACGATAAGTATGTAGTTAATAATTTATATCAAATAATCGAATTTCTTAAATAAATTTCTATTTATGTAATAATAATAATTTACTAACGCCTGTCGTCGTGCGACTGTAAACGCGACAGGTTGTGGATTCGATTCCCACTCCAGGAAATGGAATTTTTCATTTCCTGGATTTGGTAACAAGGCAAAGCGCGGCGTTGAGTACCGCCACTCTGCTCGCAATTCGTGCTCAATTCCGCGGAAAGTGGGGAACGGAATTGTTGTAAGAGAACGGAGTGTCTAAACACTAGGTTCTCAGGTTCCCTCTGCCTACCCTGCTATATACGGGATACAGCGTGAAGCTAAAAAAATAAATAAATAATTAATAATTTACTTAAAGTAAATATGCCTTATCAATAAAAACAATCTCTTCCAGGCATTCAATAATATAGGATTTAATATACAAGAGCGCAGAAAGTTGCAGGAAGTATTATAAATGTTAATTCGTAAATATAAATACATATACATACATACATATGTAAAACGATGTATTACAGTATTTCAGAGTATTTTTTGTGAATATGCATTCACAAAAATTACTCTGAAATACTTGTTTACGAAAAAAACATGTTCAGAAACAACAAAATTGCCAAAACTTTATCAAAAACAAAAAAAATATACATTTTTTAAAAATAATCTATATATAAATACGTGAAGCAAAAACTTTGGATCCCTTTTTACGAAAATTACGCGGACAGAGGAGCATGAAACTTGGCACACTTATAGTTTATATAGAGGAGTGCAGAATGCTAATATTTTTTGATCCATCCATGTTTATATAAAACGACATACACATAGCTAAAGACAACGCGTTTTTAACACGTCAACCGTGTACCCTAGTACACTTAAAAATATATTTCTAATATCTATCATAAAAATCATAAAAAATGTCGTTTTCACCCAGACGAAGTCGAATCAGGTCACTAGTAAGTAATAAAAAATGTTATAGCATCACTTACGCAATAAAATAAACGTAACGGACACGAATACGGCCAAGTTCATAGTTTGCGCGTTCAGATTTCTCTTATGTTGTAATTTAAATCATCGGTTTAGAATTTCACATATATATACGTAAACTAGTTGTGGCTTTCAACTTTGCTTACGAGAAATACTATTAACATTAAGGTGCGGCGTTGAGTTCCGAAATCTAACATGCAATGTCTTGAATTACAAAGCTCAACGCCGATTCTTAATGTCGTGGCGCAGAGGCACAAGCATGCGGCTGTAAGCGCGATAGGTTGTGGGTTTGATTTCCACTCCGGGAAATGTGTAAGTTTAGTATTTTCATTTCCTGGGTTTGGTAACGAGGCAAAGCTTGGCGTTGAGTTCCGTCACTCAGCACGTTATGCCTCAATACGGCGGAAAGTGGGTAACGGAGTGTCTTGACTCTTGGTTAAAATGTTAACTAGTTGTCCCTTGTAACTTTGCTTATGACATATATATTATTAACATTAGCGCGCGGTGTTGAGTTCCGTCATTCAACACGCAATATCGAATTCAGTTCAGAATAAAATTTCACTTATCGCTTGCGAGAAATTTACAGAAATACTATCATAATTAAGGCGCGGCGTTGAGTTCCGCCACTAAAAACACAATATAGGCGGAAACCCGTTAACACAGTGTCTTTACACTAGATTCACTCTGACATTGGCATTGCGTGAAAGTAAGTAAGTGTGAAACTACTATTTTCAATTACGTCATCATTCTTTTGGCTATATTTCATAAAATCCTGTTTTCCCTTTTTGATATGAATTTCAGAAAATCCTTTCTTAGTGCTTCTTTAGACATTCCTTAAAGAATTTATATGTATTTTATCTGTCTGTCACTCAGTAAGTAGCGAAAGAGTTTCATATGTTCCTCTTAGCTTCACGCTATATCCCGCACATAGCTGAGTAGCCAGAGGGAACCAGAGAACCTAATGTTAAGACACTCCGTTCTCTTTTTAACATTTCCATTCCCCACTTTCCACCGAATTGCGGCATTGTGTAATGAGTGGCGGAACTCAACTCAGTTTTATATATGTATGTTGAGACTATACAATATGTATTATATATTGAAATACATGTATGAGTATGTCGCAATGACGCATCTCGAAAGTGAAACTCGCAATGAGTGCCGATTTGATGTCTACCCGGGGACATGATTTATAGATTTTTTTCTAGCTTCACGCTGTATCCCACACATAGCAGATTAGGTAGGAGAAACTAGTGTTAAGACATTCCATTCTCTTAACATTTCCGTTCCCCACTTTCCGCCAAATTGAGGCATTGCGTGCTGAGTGGCGGAACTCAACGGCACGCCTTGAAGAAAAACAAAAATGATGATCAACATTAAAGTCTGTAATCGTCGGGATTCAAACCCACACTCTCTCAGCCAGTCTAGCAGTTCACACATAAAAAA
>JAKGSA010001555.1:0-52153 GCA_033558755.1 Philaethria dido | reverse complement strand
GACAGGAGTTAAAAATGTACTAAAAATTAACATTTTTACGCATAATTCAAAAACTATTAATCAATTCTTACTAAATTTAAATGGAATTAGAATCAAAAGGTATCATATAGAAAAAAATCATGATAATCGGGCACGGTTTTTGATCTCGGTTAAAAAAACGTTTATTAAATATTATTTTGTAATTTTAAAACATGTAGACACAAATCGATACAATAATAATGCACATAATTGGGGTGTCTCCACCGCAATAGCATGGGGTATGTATGACTTCGTTACGTCTATCCATCTTGTGACAGACCTCCCCTTTGTGTTACCCTTTATATATAATTAAATATCGTCTATAGTATGAAATTATTGTATTTTGTATGTAAGGTTAAATAATAGAATAATATGATGGTTCATTTACTTTATTATAACACATCTTTTATAAATAGATTATAGTGATTCAGGCTATATTGGTGCAATAGGATAACGTTTGACATTATATATCATTAAATGTGATAGCCAGGGTTCGATCTCCCGCAAAGTAAGATAGACATAGAGAGCCAAGTGTTCTTTTTTTTTATGGATAACGGATGGCAAACGAGCAGAAGGAGCACCTGATGGTAAGCGGTTACCTTCGCCCATGAACATCTACATCACCAGAGATGTTGTAGATGCGTTGCCAACCTAGAGGATACAGATGGAAGGGGAGGACAATGTAGCAGTCCGCTATAGGAACCAACACATTTAGGGGAAAGGATGGATGGGAAAGGGGAAAACCTGGCTTACATGCCATCGAACCGGAACACATCATGAGATATTTGGCGGTTCGTCTTTGACATGATAGTAGTCGCGAGCCAGACCCAGCGGCGGAGGAATTTGTATGCTAACCCCGTCCCCTCACAGGGAAAAAGTTCTTTTTTTATAATATTTATTCTGATCACTACGGACATGTGATCCGTAACTTCTGTCAGCTTTCTCTACATTTTCATGTCACTTAACTAAGCTTAGGAATTAAGATCATTTTTTCCAAAGAGAGTCCAAGTATTTTAGTTGCCTACTTAATATCTACTTATTATAACTAATAATACGTAATATTGCTCAACACTACTTAAAATGACTTAATATTACTTAATATTACTTAATATTACTTAATATTACTCCTTAATAAACTAGTGTTAAGACACTTCGTTTTTCTATATACGCCACAATTCGAATAATAATTTCCGAAACTGGAATCGAATTCATAGGCATTATAAGAATTATTTACATAGCCAATAAGAACTAAAATTAGTGTTGATTTCTGATGCTCAAGCATAATGTCTCGATTTTAGACATTAATAAAGAATGGAGTGTTTTGTCACTAGGTTCTCTCTAACTATCTACAACTATACCTGCTTTGCGACAAAAAGCTCATTAACCAGCCGATATATTTGAAGCCATCCTGAAAGTCACTGAAAGTTTTTTCATAATAAAAAGAAAAATTTCTTTTCGTTCAAAGCACAACAAATACATCCCTCGTTATTTCTTTAAGAGGTCTCAAACAAAGCTCAAGATGTTCAGGGTGGAGAATTGAATTATTGTCCTTACTCTGTCTGCCTCATCATGGTTTATAATCGACTGAGTATTTTAAAATAATCGATTTTGATATAACTTTTATAGATTGTTGTGTTTAATTAAAGATTATATTTATAGACTATAGATTATTATGTTTTCATTTCTTGGGTTTGGTAACAAGGCAAAGCGCGGCGTTGAGTTCCGCCACTCAACACGCAATGCCTCAATTCGGCGGAAAGTGGGGAACGGAATTGTTGAAAGAGAATGGAGTGTCTTAACACTAGGTTCTCTGGTTCCCTCTGCCTACCCTGCTATATGCGGGTTACAGCGTGAAGTTAAATAAAAAAAAAAGAAAAAAAATATTCTTCGATTTTAGTGGTGTTAAAATATTTGTTCACAGTTCCACGCTTTTTCCTGTATTGCATTATAGTCAGAAGGAACCTTGTGGCAAGACTCTCTTTTTATCACTTTCCGGTATTTTTTTTCCATTACCTACATAGTAGCTGTCGTTGTGGTTCATTTACGCATTAAGAGGAACGCTGACACTTCAATTATTTTCATTTCTTCGCTATGGACATAACGCGGTGTTGAGTTCCACTATTTAATGAAAAATGTCTCTAATTCAGGCAGGAAGTGGCAAACGGAGTGTTTAAACACTAGGTTGAGGTAGATTAGATTATATATATATATATATATAAGTATAAGTAGCTTCTATAATTACTATAATTACTACTAAGTTACATGTATCTAAAATTGAGCTATCTTCGTTTTTATTTATTTATTTCCACGTTTTCTTGAAAACTACAAAATTGGTCCTTCGAGCAAACCAATTAAATTGATAGTGCAAGTAATTTTCCGATACCGTCGTAAATTGCCGCTCTATATTTAACTTAGAATGGCGTTCTCAGTCTTTTGTGTCGACAAATAAGAAATGGTAAGGTTTAAATTGAAATTTTCAATTTTAAACATTATGTTTAACTGATTTCCAAAACACCTGTCGTGGCGCAGAGGCACAAGCGTGCAACTGTAAACGCGACAGGTTGTGGGTTCGATTCCTACTCCAGGAAACGTAAAATTTAGTATTTTCATTTTCTTGGGTTTGGTAACAAGGCAAAGCGCGGCGTTGAGTTCCGCCACTCAACACGCAATGCCTCAATTTGGCGGAAAGTGGGGAACGAAAACGTTGAAAGAGAATGGAGTGTCTCAACACTAGGTTCTCTGGTTCCCTCTACCTACCCCGATATATGCGGGATACAGCGTGAAGTAAAAAAAAAAAAATCCAAGAAAGGAGGAAGTTTCTCAATATAACTGTTTTTTTATGGGCGTTGGCGCATAACTTTTTATTGGGTGAGCCAATTTTGATGGTTATTCGTTAATATTACAGCTGGTGCTTCTAGTTTAAATTTAGTTAAGATCTGATGAGTAGTTTTTTATTTTCGTGTGCATATCTCTTGATACAAGTTACACCATTCATGTGTAAAATAGACGTTGCCTAAACAACATATATGTCACTTTAAATAAACATGTATACCAACACGTATAACTATAGTAGTGTAAGTAATATATATTTTTTAATATAATGTATTTCTCTGAAAGGTGACGGGGTTAGAATACAATTCCCCTCCGCCGCTGGGTACCGTCCCGTAAGAGGCGGGTACCCCAGTAGGCAGGTGGTAGGAGGTTCATCCTCCGTCTGGCTCGCGACCACTGTCATGTCAAAGACGAACCGCCAAATATCTTATGATGTGTTCCGGTTCGATGGTATGTAAGCCAAGTTTTCCTCTTTCCCACCCATCCTTTCCCCAAAATGTGGTTCCGATAGTGGACTACTACATTGTCCTCACCTTCCTTCAGCTCGTTTGTCATCCGTTATCCATAAAAATTTTTCCGTTATCCATTTTCTGCACCTTCTCTCCATGTATACTATTTGAATGCCATATTTCATATTGTTTTGTCAAAATAGTTTTTTTAAATAGATCTAAAGTTTAGTCTTAATGTATTAATTTTATGATAACAGAACAAAAAAGTAGTGTGATTCAATTTATTTGTTTTGTAAAATATCCTAGAAGCACAATGTGAGAGCGTGAGTGGGTTCGATTTCCACTCGGGGGAATGATTATATATTTTTTTCTGGTAAAACGCAGCGTTGAGTTCCGCGACTCAATACGTCACGCAACGTCATGAATCTTGATATTAGATTCTCCCGGAATACCTTGCTATACGGAAAAAAGCATAAAGCTTAAAAAAGCTCTTTAACATTCCTTCATCTCAACCACATTTATTACAAGCGAACAATAAAAAATTTAGTTTTAATTAAAAATATTATACGAATTGAAACCGCCACTGTAACGTTATATTACGAAGGTAGAAACAGCATTTTAAGTATTTAATAAAGGAGCAACGTGATGTTTTTATTTTCTTACACTTGCTTTTTATGTTTTCTTCTGCAATAAAATTTATAATGAGAGATATTAAAAAAATGTACTAACGATGTATAGAGAGCGTAGTGTTATGACACTCCGTTCAATCGGTATTACTATTTTATTATCAATCGGATATAATATTCGACGGAAAGTGAGGAAAGGAGTGTCTTAACACTAGGTTCCCTACCCTGCTATATGTGGGATATAGTGTGAAGCTATGTATGTATACATGTATGGTTATAATTTTGGTTAGAAAAGGAGCGCGGGCAGTGGAGGTAAGGGTTAATGAACATTTTAGAGGGGCCCCTTAAACCTTCATTTGGATCATAAGTCCCAAGCGCTCTCCAAACTCCCAGCACAGTGAATCCATGGATTGCTAAGGAGTTTCTTCTTCTACATTTTTTTTTATACATAAGGATATATGATATTTGGTCGATAATATTTTTTTAATTATTTGAATTTTGATAAAAATGTTAAGAACTAAATGGGGGCCAAGTTCTATAGATAATTATAGTACTTATTTATGAGCACAAATTATTTCATTTAAGAAGCCGATGCGAAGTTGATAATCACGTATATTCTTAATATTAAAGTTGTTCTTTTGTAAGATAAGCTTGCTAGTGAAGCTTTTATGTCAAAAGCTCTTTGCAAATTTAAATGTTATGTTTTGTTTGAACATTTTTGCTCGCATGACGTGGTAGGCGGAAAGAACTTAGTGTCAAGACAATGCATTCTCCAGTTCCTGTCCAAACTTTAGACAATGATTAAAAACTAATAAATGGAGGAAATATTTGCAAAATAATAATTTTACTTATGTTAGTAACGTCTTGAAGCTTTATCCCGTATAGCATAGGAGATCTAGAGAATCTAATGTCAAGATAGGCTGCCACTTTCCACTCAAATTCGTATTAAATGGCGGAACTTAACGCCGCGTTTGATGTTCCAGAGCACATTATGATATTATGTTACTAAGTAACATAATTTCAAAATTACTCTAAGTAAAGCACGTATTCACATAGAATAGAATGTTTCAACAATATTCAAGAGATAATTTATTCAATTCTACAAGGAATATAGTTCTTACAACTATTAGGTACTTTGTAGAAGACGTCCAAAAAGCTTTGAAGTTTGTAATTTGAATTGATTGTCCCAACTCCCTGACGTGCTTGGAGACGCTCGGCCCAATTATGTATAAGAAATGTTTATCTAATCTTTTGGTTTGGTATGCTTGGAATAAAAGGAAGTAATTTGGTATTTTTTTGTTTATGGACAAAGTGTATATGAACAAAGAGGAGAACGGAGAGTTATGGTACTAGGTAGGTAGGTCTAATGTGTTCCGGTTCGATGACATATAAGTCAGGTTTTCCCCTTTCCCAGCCATCCTTTCCCCAGAATGTGGTGGTTCCGATAGTGAACTACTACATTGTCCTCTCCTTCCATCTATATCCACTAGGTCAACAGGCAACGCATTTACAACACCTAGTGTTGTAGATGTCCATAGGCGAAGGTAACCACTTACCATCAGGTCCTTCTGCTCGTTTGCCATTCATTATCGATAAAAAAAGGTTCCTTCTGTCTAATCTGCTATGGGGGACAAGGCGTGAAGTTGCAAAAAGCTGAAAAAAAATTTAATATATATTTTTTTTAACTTCACGCAGTTAGTTTTCCCCACTTTCTGCCGTGTTGATTTGAAAAATTTTGAGGCTTATAAAAATTCTGCACACTTATAAATATTACGGTCAAATTTCCCAAATTCTTTATAAATTCTAGTCTCTATATTATTCTAATGTATAACTTATATTATATAGTAAAAAATACCCACTAGCATCTGCATAACAAATTCATGCAATGTTAAGGAGTTATTTTTCTTCATTTTAACACTCAATTCTTACTAAAATATAACCAGCTATTAAAACTTCAATCCACTTCCAACCAAACGAAAAAATCTCATCAAAATCGATCCACCACAATTTCAAAGTAAAAACATTCGGAAAATGTTAAATACGCGACAATAGAAGCGTAATTAGTTTTTTACCCACCATCCATATTTCAGATGCTGTCATCATTTACCAATTAAAACGTTTTGCATGCTTTTTGTTGGCATTACCGATGCCCGTATATAAATTATGACTTGGTAATATTTGACACTGTCCACATTCTATGGGAAAGGGGTTGTAATCCCATTGGATTCCATGGGGGAATGCTACGTGCTTAGGGTATGATAAAATTTTAAAATATTTGATTTTTGTGACGTGAAAGCTTATGTATAATCAGATGTTAGTAATATTATAAATACATTTTTTTGTTAAGATGGGTGATATTTTTTCCTTTTACACAAAAAATACTAAGTCGATCTAGATTAAGCTTTACAGTTATATAGATAAAAGATCTTCAGAATAATATAAAGGCTACATTTTATCAACGCCTATCGTGGCGCAGACGCACAAGCTGTCGCTTGTAAACGCGACAGGTTGTGGGTTCGATTCCAACTTCAGGAAATGGAATTTTTCATTTCCTGGGGTTAATAACAAGGCGTGGAGTTCCGCCACTCAGCACGCAATGCCTTAATTCGGCGGAAAGTGGGGAACGGAGTGTCTTAACATTAGGTTCCCTCTGCCTACCCTGCTATATGCGGGATACGGCGTGAAGCTATATATGTACAATTTATAAAGGTTTCATGGAATTTGAAAAAATATGATAAGTATCTAGTCGTAGGATCCTACGTATAATGGTGCAAGTGCAAGCACAACGTTCAAAGCATTCATTATTGTTGTTTCTCATTATTTATTAAAAGAGTCATTTACTATGAATAATGACAACCTTAGGAATTTTTAAATGGCTCTCCTGTAAAGTAGTATTCGTGCACTTTTACCAGTGTTCGTGGGACTAAACTTAAAATGTTAAAACTTTTATTTTTTACTGGCTTCAAAAAAAAGGTTCTCAATTCTTCTTTTTTCTTATGTGTGTTATTGCACTTCAATTACCAACACCAACCAACATCTTCTGGGTGAACCGATTTTGATGATATTTTTTTATATAATAGCTAGTGATTTTAATGTGGTCTCATTTAATTAAGACAAATAGTTTTGTCGGATATTTGTCAGACAAATAGTTTTTGAGATATTCGTAATAACGATAATTTTTTAGTGCATTTTATATGAATTCAATTTTCCTTTTTTGTCAAAGTCTTAATTTTCAAGAACCCAACTGTTGTTATTTTCGTTAGTCTGAATATCATATTACAAGGACTCAAGTTATCTTTTTAAAGGTTCCCAACCATTTTTCTTCTACCTTTCATTAAAAATGTCATTTTTGGTAAAAATATAGAGTTAATGATAGCGACGCGATACTCTTATTTCTTTGAAAGAATGAATTTTATTTGAGGTTTTATTTGTTTTTTAAGGTGTCGTAAATTTAGAAACGTTTTTCCGTTTCCGTTTCCGTTTTTACATCTGTTAATAGTTTTTTGATGTTGACTAATATAATAATACATACATAGCTTCACGCTGTATATATGCGGGATTCATATATAACGCATGTTGTGGCGCAGAGGTACAAGCGTGCGACTGTAAACGCTACAAGTTGTGAGTTCGATTCCCACTCTAGGAAATGGAATTTTTCATTTCCTGGGTTTAGTAACAAGGCAAAGCGCGGCGTTGAGTTCCGCCACTTAGCACGCAATGCCTCCATTCGGCGGAAAGAACGGAGTGTCTTAACACTCAGCTTCACACGTTCCCTCTGCGTACCCTGCTATATGTGGGATTCAGCGTGAAGCTATGCAATAGTGATGCATTTATGTTACTTAGAGCTAGATCTATTCAAACTAGAGACAACAACGCTATAATGACCTATTTGTCATATTCAAATTACGTTAAACTTAATTATTTTCATATTTTTGCCTTAATAAGACATAGCGCGGCGTTAAGTTCTGCCAATAAACATTCAATTTCTCGAATTTAGGCGGAAAGAAGAGAATGCAGTGTCTTAACACTAGGATTTCTCTGACTACCTCTACAGTGCGGTAAAAAGCGTGAAGCTAAAAAAATAGAATAAAAAAACATTAATAATCGCATAAGTCAAAAAGCATGGACGACTAATTAAATAACATATGATTCGATTATCTTCTTTGAAGTACCGTCATTCGAACAATCACAATGAAATAGGGTTATGGTTAGTTGCAGGGCACTTGGGGTTCGAAAAACATTTGAAAGGAAATTAGCGTTTGTATTTTAAGTAAGTTAGGGCTGCGGATGAAATTTTATTTGAGATTTGCAGCCCCACACAGATATGTCAGTTAGGTTTTAATTGACATTAAGTTGGCATGTCAAAAGCTAATGGACTATATATGCTTGTAAAAAAAGCAGCTACACGCTTTATCCCGTATATAAGGATAGTCAGAGAGAAACTAGTGTTAAGACACTCTGTTGCCCGCTTTATATCCAAATTTTAGAAATTGCGTTTTCTGTTGCGTAATTCAACGCCGCCGTTGTTTCACGATTATTTCTTACTATACAATACAAATATTAGAATTCATTATGTTAAAATAAATGTATTAAATTGGTATTATTATACCTAAAATATCATAACAATGACACTATACTGCGCCACCGGGTGAAGTTAGACAGTCTTAATCTGTTTAGACAATCTGAAATTTAGACGTCTTCATACAGTATATGGACAAAGTCATAATATAATTAAGATAGAAATAGAATTTGTTATTGTTTATATTCATTGTGATTATAATATATGGGAAGGAAAAACATAGTACCCCTTTTTACTAAAATTGTGCGGACGGAGGAATATGAAATTAGGAATACTTAAAGTTTATTTGAAAAATGAGTGCTGAAAGCCAAAAAAATTATAATAAATCGTTAGAAATACATAATATTGATGAAATAAATGTTATTATTTTATTCGTTTGACATACACTTTCGCTTGGTGGTAGGAGGTTCGTCCTCCGTCTGGCTCGCGACCACTATCATGTCAAAGACGAACCGCCAAATATCTTATGATGTGTTCCGGTTTGATGGCATGTAAGCCAGGTTTTCCACTTTCCCACCCATTCTTTCCCCAAAATGTGGTGGTTCCGATAGCGGACTACTACATTATCCTCCCCTTCTATCTGTATCCTCTAGGTCGGCAACGCATCTACAACACATCTGGTGTTGTAGATGTCCATGGGCAAAGGTAACCACTTACCATCAGGTGGTCCTTCTGCTCGTTTGCCATCCGTTATCCCTAAAAAAAAAAAAAAAATACACTTTATAAAATGACATACATATTGCTAAGAGCATTGTTAACGCGTGAACACCTCTAATAACTGATTTTCTCTATATAATCATTTTTTTTTCGTCATAATAATATGTTAGGTATCACGAGATTTTATTCAAGTTATTTTAGTTATACAGACTAAAATGATATTATACATTTTAATAGAAATGTAATAAAAGTTGTAAAAATATAACTATAGTTCCAACAATATAACTAACGTAGCGCTTACCGTAGCATGCTACGAAGTGCTACGATATTCAAAGTAATCATAGCATGTTGTTTCTTAATGGTTTTTATCTTCAATTCTTGCAGGATTTAATATTCTAATTTTCTACTCTATTCAACGTAAAGCTTTAATTTATTTATTAGCTTATAAATAAATATCACAATTATTATATTTACATTTGTCACCAAAATCGATACCTATGGGATTTTTAATGTTAAACTTGTCTACTATTTTCATATTTATATTTTGGATTGGAAATTTACTTTTCTGAGATAGCTTCAATTAAGTTACGTAGTTTATGATACTTTCTATCATAAGCACCAAAAAAAATCAGGTACGTAGTGAGATTTTACTAGATTATTTTCAATGATGTCTATATTATTGCTAGAAGGCTTATAATACATTCTACTAGTAATAAAGCAGTACGTAGATATCTCAGCATTGCGGTATAAGCCTGCTTGACCATATAATTTGGATATAAATAATTTATAGTGTACCATTGATCGATATTGAGTGCTCTACCTATTGTTACAAGTTCGATAGAGTCTCTGCTAGTCATTGTTAAGTTAGTAGAGTGTTTGATTGTATGTTTATGTATTTGTTTGTTTTGTGAGTAGATGTCTTATGTCTATTTATTTGTATCTTTGTTATGTTTTTTAGCTTCACAGCATACAGTTGGCTTGTTGAGTTGCGGAGCTTAACGCTGTGCTTTGTTTCACTAGTGGAAACAATTTAGATATAATCACACGTTGACCCAATGCAACACGTTTGTTTACCTGTATTTTTTTATAAGAATATTAATAAATATATAAAAAAAATTGAATTGTCAACCTGAATAATGAATAATTGTTACCATTTCGAATATGAAATAAAATTTTAGAAATTGTATAAAAAATTTGGGCGTGGCGTGATATTAACTCGCAACTTGTGTGTCTTCCTATTATGCTTAAGTTACTTAATAATTTGTAACATATTTCGCTTATTATGTGGAATACGTAGAGTATAATTACTCCGCTTGTTTAAGAAAGAGCGGGTTAAGCTAAGAATTGTATAGATATCCTTTATTTAAAATCATAAACAACTCTCCTACTGAAATTATATTTTACAACCAGTATGCAGTGAGCATGAACTAATTGAGCCATGACAGCGTCAAAAGTTGATATGATGGGTATAATTAATTATAGTTAAGAAAGTTTATGGATATCCATTGTGGCCCCAGTTGACTGTTGAAGGAGGGATTATGGGTTTGATTCCCAGTCAGAGGATATTTAAATTATTTTAAATAATTTTTTTTTTTTAATTTCATTTCGTAGCAATGGTAAGGCAGCAAGAGTATGATTTAAGGAATATATCGAAATTTTCCTGAAAAGTGTACTCAAAAGTACCATTATTATGAATAATTCAAAATCTACACGCCAGATGTTAATGAAATTAAAAAAAAATGTTGAATTCTCGAAGTCCTCTTTCTTCTTGAAGTCAGTTAAAAAAAAAATATTTTAATTTTTACACATATTTACTTTCCTCGAATCGAACCTGTATACCTTGACTTGAAGACATTACACAATTACCTTAATAGCTATGCATAATCCTTCTCATAACTCCCTGTTTATATAAATTAACTTAATAACATTCAAAATTTAACTCAACACCACTAACTTAAAGCTCAAATTACTTTGCAGTATTACCTCTAAATCCACACTGAATTGATTTTCGCATATATCATACGCCTATTAAGCTTTTTGGTTAATTTTAGACTTTATTACAGTAGATTAAGGTTCATATTTAAATGTATTTATTCGTTTGTTATTCCGACGTCCAGACTTTGTGACGTGTATTGTCCTGTGATTGTGAAACGACTTATTATGATAGGATTATAGAAGGTACTACGCAAATGCGTATGTTTGCTTGACTGTTTTGTGTGTTTGTGTTTGGTGGAAGGGTTTATTGATACAATTTGGTCCTAAATTCAATTTTTGTATAAAGAATACATAAAATTTTAATAAAAAAAGGATACTGACAAATAAACTGCACTATAAAGTAAATTTATTACGAATTAAAAAAAATACTTATTACATATGAGAAGCACATAAAAATCACATAAAAAAGAACCATTAAAATTGGTTCACGCTTTATGCCTAGTGGACAGCAGTAGTAGACAGAATGAACGGCTATATACTACGATAGCGTAAAAGAGTTTTCCCCTGTGAGGGGACGGGGTTAGAATACAATTTTCCTCTGCCGCTGGCTAGCGTCCCGTTGACGAGAGAGAAGAGGCGATTATCCCAGCGGTTAGGTGGTAGTAGGTTCGTCCTCCAACTGGCTCGCGACCACTATCATGTCAAAGATGATCCGGCAAATATCTAATGATGTGGTCCAGTTTGATGGCATGTAAGCCAGAATTTCCCCTTTTCCACGCATCCTTTCCCCAGAAGGTTGTGGTTCCGATAGTGAACAACTACATTGTCCTCCCCTTCCATCTGTATCCTCTAGGTCGACAAGGCATCTTCAACATCTTTGGTGGTGTAGTTGTCCATGGGCGAAGATAACCACTTACCATCAGGTGGTCCTGCTCGTCTGCCACCCGATATCCATAAAAAAAATATCCAGAGGACCTGTCACATTATGGTGTGTTTATAGTATATTTTGCCCATAACTTTCAGTTAAGACATTTTTAGTTGAACGTTACAGATAATACTAATTATTAAAAGCGAAATAATTGTGCCGACGAAATTTACACAAAATCTGACTTATGTATTATAAATTTTTTTTTTTTAATACCACGACGGTGGCAACAAGGCACACGGCCCACCTGATGGTAAGTGGTTACCGTGGCCTATGGACGCTTGCAACACCAGGGGCATCACTTACGCGTTGCCGAACCTTCAAAAACCTATTTACCATAAACGACAATGTAAATTACAAAATGTCGTGGAAATTTTGGATATACATAATTGATGACTATTGATTGACATCATTGGTTGTTGGACAATTGTATTGATATTCGAAATTAAAAAATATTCAGTCTACTTTGCCAATAGGAAGCAATTTCTCAAGGTGATCTGACTGTATCTGGCTCTATAATGAGACTTTCAAGAATATTCTTTGATAGCAGATGATGAAGAGTCTGGTTTTATTTGTTATTCCGTGTTTTTTTATTTGTTGCCTGATTTCAAAAAACGACGAAGCGGTCAATTCATCTGTATTTTAATGTGTATATTTAAATTAGCTGCATAACTTTTATACTGAGTGAGCTAATTTTGATAATTATTTTGTTATATAATAGCTAGTTCTTCTAATATGGTCCCATTTAAATTTAGTTAAGATCTAACGAGTAGCAGTTCGTAATTTTACTTTCTAGTGCATTTTCTTTGAAATTGATTTTCATTTTATGCTAAGATCTTAATTATTAAACGTAATAATTTCCTCACTGAAAATGGTAAACAGTCCTCGCATATACAGTTTCTGTCCTACTTCATCACTATGGCCTAAATGTAAATAACCAAACCAAATTTCAACAAATTCAGCCCATAACCTACTCCTATAGTTAAACATGTCCGAACACCACAATGATATTAAACAACTAAAATCTATTACAAAACATAAGCTTTTAATGCCATTTCCACACAATTGGAATTAGAAACCCAAAACTAGCCATAACATAAATACTATCAAATGAATTACTTTATAAAACGCATATACGAGTATTGTTTACATGCTGTAGTAGAACAGTAATCCAATCAACGGCCGCGGCAAGCAATTTGCGGTGCCGTTCCATTGCCCCATTTAAATAGTATATTATATTTGTATACCTTATGTAGCAGCAGTGTATGAAATAGCAGTGAATATTTAACGCAGTGTTGACTTAGTAATGTCACTGTGTTCTTAATTCTGACCAGTTTAGCGAAAATATTGGGCTTGGAATGTCTTTGAATTAATTGTACTGAATATGTAAAGAAGAGATTCGCTGTATGAGTGCTGGACTATGGCGTTGCGGGGAGAGTAGACTCAGAGCAATGTCCAGGCACTGCGACTTGACTGCGACCCGAATGCTAAAGCTAATTAATTATAGAATTTTAATAAACAAAAGCATTTTACTTTGACGGAAAAAAAAGAAAAAAAATGTCAGTCATTTATTTCTTTTTCAAGGTTAGTAATGCAGAATGCATACAAAAATATTTATATAATAACGTATCACGTAAAGCTAGTTAAGATAGTACTGAAACCCCGGACTTTCACCTAAATAATCAGAAACCCTGAAGTCTAACCGTTACACCACCAGGCAAATGTATGATAAATGAACCGATAACCTTTATCGGTAGTAAAGCTTGTAATTACGCTGTTTTAATAATGACAATGTCCCTGACTAACACTGATAACGTTAAATATTAGATTAAAACGTGCAAGTACAAATAATAAATTTGTAACATGAATATGCAAAATTTCCTCGCGAACGTATATCTTCTGGCCTCGCGCCAGTCCGATTAAAGTGCCTCGAAAAGTCCTGACATATATAGCTTATAATGTATGGGCCATATTTTAATGGGACGAGGTTAATTTTTGATATGTGATTTGTAGGTATTTTGAAGAAAATTGTATTTAGAATATTTTCATTTTCCTTTTGTTCATTTATATATTAGGACATGAAGCAAAAGATTTGTACCAATTTTTATGAAAACTACGCAGACGAAAAGCATGAAACTTGATACACTAATAGTTTATATAGCGAAGGAGTGCAGAACGATAATATCTTTTTAAAATAATCCATACAAATAAATTGAATTTATAAAATAAATGTTACACATGCTACCTTTGCTTGACATCCATGTTTATATAAAGTGACTACACTTTGCTAGCAACGAGTTGTTAACGCGTCCACGGGGACACTAGTGTCAATAATTTGAAATGCTCAAATGTTGTTTTGCCAGTGTTTAGTTACGTTGACTTCATCTTCTGTTGTCTCAATGTGAACGCATCCGGTAAGGGACTAGGCTGTATCCGTCTCGAAAATAAATCAGAATGTTCATTTTCTTGAAGAGTTTGAATTTGAGTTAGAGAAAAATCATTCTAACTGTTTAACATACATAGTTTCACGCTGTATCCCGTATACAGCAGGGTAGGCAGAGAGGACCTAGTGTTAAGACACTCCGTTCCCCACTTTCCGCCGAATTGAGGCATTGCGTGCTAAGTGGCGGAACGCAACGCCATGCTTTGCCTTGTTACCACACTCAGGAAATGAAAAATTCTATTTCCTAGAGTGGAAATCGATCCCACAACCTGTCGCGTTTACAGTCGTACGCTTGTGCCTCTGCGCCACGACAGTAGTAATAAACTATTATATATTATATTAAATATTTATAATAATGGATATTTATTAATTTCGTCACTCTACCACTCAGCACGTAATGCCTTAATTCGGCGGAAAGTGGAGAATGGAAATGTTAAAAGAGCTTAACACTAGGTTCTTAGGTTTCCTATACCCTGCTATATGCGTGATACAGCGTGAATATAAAAAAATGAGAACCCCCAAATAGTATTTTAACCTAGTACCATCATTCGAAATTTTCGTAACAACTGAACCCCAATACTCTCATAACAATTTACAACTAAATAATTTAACAAAAGTGACTTCCCGTCAAATGAATATTCTATATATTTATTAAGCTAAAACTCTGTAGCAGTAAAAGCGGTGGCATTTTTTAGTTCGTATAAAACCGGCCCCTAATTCTCTGGCATGGCACCAGTGTTGCAATGCTGTTGAATTTTTTACATTGAAATAGATTTTTTCGATGGCTCTCTGGTATAGTTGTGGACCGCTGTATACGTGATAAATGTTGTAAATGTCGGGTTGTGGGTTCGATTCCCATTAGGTGATTATATATATATATTTTTTTAACTTCACGCTGAATCCCGCATATAGCAGGGTAGGCAGAGGGAACCCGAGAACCTAGTGTTAAGACACTCCGTTCTCGTACAACAATTCCGTTCCCCATTTTCCGCCGAATTGAGGCATTGCGTGCTGAGTGGCGGAACTCAACGCCACGCTTTGCCTTGTTACCAAACCCAGAAAGTGAATATACTAACATTTCCTGGAGGGGGAATCGAACCCATAACCTGTCGCGTTTACAGTGGCACGCTTGTGCCTCTGCGCCACGACAGGCGTCATTGGCAGTGATTATATTTAAATTGTATAATCATTCCAACGTTGAGGCACGGCGTAGAACAGAGTGTCTTGACACTAGATTCTCTCCTAGATGCTTCTCTAGCACACTTGGGAACCTCACTATATATGTGACTAGTTATGAGTTCAATATCTGGAAAGAGAAATTATATATATTTTTTAATTTGTCTGCTCTGGTTAGGCAAAGTGCGGCATTGAATTGTGTCACTAAAACAGAGTGTCTCAGCACTAGATTCTTACTAACGTGCTACGCGGGATAAAGCGTGAAGCTGGAGAAAAGAAAGATTTGTCTAAAACGTCTTGGCACAGTTGTGATTAATATATATAATAAATCTCACTCTATATGTGATAATTGTGATTGGTTGTGGGTTCGTTTCTCATTCGGGGAAATGATAATATTTATTTATTTTTATCTTTATTTTCTCTGCTTTGGTAGATTTTAAAGATTTCAATTTTCCTCAGTCTGATGAGTGTAAGTAAGGCATTGGCTTACGCTACGTTCCTTCCTTTTTAATTTAATTTTTCATACTCAATAAAGACTTCATCAAAGAGGTTAATATTTATATATATATATATATATATATATATATTTGCAAAAATCTCTGGTTTTGGACACTGACCAAATTAAAGCTCATTTTGTATTTCATATGAAACTTTGCTTCTGGATTTTTACAATGTGTTCTAATGAGGGAGGGAATTACTTTGATTGTGGAATTAGAATAGTACTTTTCTGCTTATTGTAAAGTACAATAAACAGAAAACTGAAAGCAATTTGTAGCAGGCGTGAATAGGATGATAAGTCTTCGAACTTATAAGAATTTAAACGTAGTAATACGAACTAATAGTTTAATTGACTAGACAGATTGGAAAAAATTCAAAAAGCGCAAATTTGGGTCCTGTTACGTCTCTCTCTCTTCAAATCTCGAAATAATTTTTAAAATTAAAATCATTTGCATTTAAGCACCATATCCTCCCTAGTTTCAGAAATTGTTTATTAGGTGAAAAAAGATACCTTTGAGGTCTTACCTGTAGATTTCAATTATTGGTTTCCGATTCACACCATTCTCCACTTTGTCTTACAAGAAAAAAATTAATTTATCGTCTCATTGTAAAAGTAGCCGTGGGTTCGTATCCTACTTGAGGGGGTGATCATATTTAAATTAAATATGATTAATTTATGTCATACACTAGAGGGATTTAAATTAGTCATACTTTATTTAAATATGATCATTTCCCAACTGGGATTTGAACTCATAACCAAACGCGCTTACAATGATGATATGATGATAACTATCCCACCTTGCCCAAACACTATATCCTCTATGGTATCCAAAATACCATAATTTCATACAACTGTATTATTTCATTATTATGTGAAAAGAAAATACCTTCGGCTAGGTCTTACTTTCCAAAACAACATCTGAAGCACTAGCTGTTACATAAAAACAGAATCATTAAAATTGGATTACCCAGAAAAAGCTGTACTCTTTTATTTGAAGTCGGTTAAAATTATTTTATCGTACTATTATTATAAATGCGATTTACGATATTTGGATACATATATTTGTTAGTATTTCAAGCAACGCAAGAAAGGAACTAGATAAAATTTGCAGTAATACTCACATATAGGCTATGATTTATAAAACCTTTATAAAACACACCATAACTTCACATCAGAATATCGTAATTAAAGAACTTGGTTATTACGTGACAAGAATTGCGTATTGGGTGGCGGAACTCAACGCCGCGCTTTAACTTCTTACCAAATAATAATTATAATAAGTGTTCGATATTTCGATTACCTGGCGTGGGAATCAAACCCACAACCCGTCGTGTTTACATTCGCAAGTTTTTTCCTCTACGTCATGACTATAAATTGTTTATTACGTGGAAACAAGATACCTTTGGCTAGGTCTTACCTACAGATTTCAATTATCGGTTTCCAAATCAACGCTCTAACCGTTCCCGAAGATGATTTAATAATAGTGGGCTGGTAGCTCGCATTAATTTGGCGTTACGGTTTGCCCTTAGGTCAATTGTTTGTAATTGAAACGTCTATTGCGGCTATTAAATATTTAACAATTCCCATTCCAGGAAATGTTAGTATTTTCATTTCCTGCGCTTGGTAATAAGGCAAAGCGCGGCGTTGAGTTCCGCCACTCAGCACGCAATGCCTCAATTTGGCGGAAAGTGGGGAACGGAATTGTTGTAAGAGAACGGATTGTCTTAACACTAGGTTCTCAGGTTCCCTGCTATATGCGGGATACAGCGTGAAGTTAAAAAATATATATGTATATATATTTAACATTTTGGATTTTGGCTATCTGACTGTAAATTATGGTTGTAGGTTCGATTCTCAGGAGGAAATTATTATTATTATTTGGCTTCACGCTATATCCCGCACAGGCAGAGGGAATCTGAGAACCTAGTGTCAAGACACTTGAGATGAAGGAAAGTTAAAAAGCTTTTTTAAGCCTTATGCTTGTTTACGAAAAGCAAGGTATTCAGAGAGAATCTAAAGTATTTTGTGTTTTTTCTTAGTTTTACGCTGTATCCTGCATATAGCAGAGTAGGCAGAGGGAACCTGAGAACCTAGTGTTGAGAACCGATTCTCACTTTAGGGAAGAAAATATTAAATAATTATAATGTTAATATTTAGTATTTTCATTTCCTCATTCTTGTAACAAGACAAAGCGCGGCGTTGAGTTGAAAGTGGGGAACGGAATTGTTGAAAGAGAACGGAGTGTCTTAACACTAGGTTCTCTGGTTTCCTCTGCCTACCCTGCTATATGCAGGATACAGTGTGAAGCTAAAAAAATATATATATACTTATTATAATATTTCGTTATACTATGGCCAGGTTTTACAAAATCTTTATAAATTATAGCCCATGTTTTATTCCGGTGTATAAGTTATAATACCGTAAAGTTTTATCTAGTTCCGTTCGTGCGTTGCATGAAATACTAACAAATATCCAAACTTTTACATTTATAATATTAATAGGATAAAGTATTTTTAACCGACTTCAAAAAAAGGAGTTCGCAATTCGATCGTGTTTTTTTTTAATATTTTAGTTTCTGATGTAGCCCCGTATGATTTGAATATAATTACGATTTGTAAAAATAGTTATTGAGTTATTCATAATGAAGATGAACGTGCTCAGGTGGTTTGGGGACGTCGAGAGGATGAGTGATGAAAGAATGGTGAGAAAGATATATGAAGCAAAGGTGAGCGGCAAGATAGGTAAGGGGAGACCTCAGTTGACCTTCGAGAACACAGAATCAATGATACTGGAGGAATGTCACCTAAAAAGCATGAGGACCCTCCGGAGGGAATGCATGAAAAGGTTAATGACTGTGGACGAGGTGAAAGAGGTATGTAGGGACCGTAGCGTTTGGCGCTCCGTTCTCTCTGACTACCCCGCTAGGGATAAAGCTTGAAGCTAGGTAGGTAGGTATAGGTATTCATAATAATTTTATTTTTTAGTGCATGTTATTTGAATTGGTTTTTTTATTTTGTTAAAATCTTAATGATTTCAATAATATGAATCTGCAGGGTAGTACACTCTGTTCAGCGCTTTCCGTCTGAATTCGAAATATTGTTTGTAAAATGGCGGAATACTGCGCTTTCCAGAGTGGAAAAATGAAAAAAATAATAATTCCTCCGGATGGGAATTGAACCCCCAACCAATCCAGCACGAATGTCTCTATTTATATATTATTATTATTATTTATTATATTTGTATACTGTTAATTTTAACTATCCATATAACAATAGCTTAATTTTGAATTAACATCACATAGCTGTAACGTTTAGATCTATTCACTACATTTACATAGACAAAGCCTGGAAACAGAACATACTTATAGACATTAAACGCGGTACGGATACGCATGGAAGGGCCGCTGTGTACACTGAACCGATTGTGGAGTAACGAAGCGTGGTGTACCCTAGGCCCAACTAAAGGGGTCGGAATCGACCCCCTAACCCCCATATACATAAGGGTTATTTTACCTTGAACCCCTAAACTTGTGTCGGCAACTGTATAACGTTCTAAGCATACTGCGCTATAAAATGTATTATTTAGAAAGTATAATATATGAATGCTTACATTCATTAACGCTGAGTTATTTGTATGGAAAATTGATAATTATGTGCTTTTAACCGACTTCAAAAATGGAGGTTTGAGATTCGAATTTTTGGCGGAACTTTTTATTGGGTGAACCAATTTTGATGACTTTTTTGTATATGATAGCTAGTGCTTCTGATGTGGTCTTTCATCTGTGGTTATTTGATTTAAGATCTGATAAGTAGTTTATGATTTATTCGTGATAATGTTGTTTTTTAAAGCATTTTATTGGAAGATTCTTTTTCTGTTAAAATTTTAATTATTGTTTGCTTCTACTAATTAAGTGTGTTTAATATGATGCTATAATCCAATAGGTAGATCTTTGATTTTCTTTGTTACGCATAGTCACAGAGAAACTTATGACAAGACACTTTGTTCTCTACTTTCCATTCGAATTCAGGATATAGAGTGTTGAGTGACAGAAATCATAATACTTAAATAAGTGAACATACACATATATTTTTCAAAATATTGTTAGGCTTATGCATAATGAAATCATAACATTTTCATAGTTTAAAAAAATAAACTAAAAATCAAACATTTTCAGCAAAGAAAAAATTATTTACATATAAAACTTATTAACTTATTCACGCCCAATCCATAAATCTAACGTCAGGATATTCAACCTATAATATAGGTTAAGTTTCATCTCAAAAACTATAATATCCTGCATAGTAAACGTTTCATCTTGCTATCAGTGACCTATTGGCTCCCATTCAAGAGTACCTTAGTACCACTCGTGTAAAGGATCTGAGGCGAATGCAGGTCATCTCTCAGCATCTTCATCATTTATGCACATCTGTCTTTATTACGTACTTCTATAAAGTTGAGAGGATCCTGAGGATTTGAGTTAAAGGAAATCCATTTTTTATGTGGAATTTTTAATTGATTTGCTTTTTTTGTTTGGTGTTCAGTATTAGTATATAAATCAGGAAAAACTTAGTGTTAAGACACTCCGTTTTAAATTTTTCGTCTAAAATTGACATGTTACTATTTGTTTGTTGGTTATAGTAGAATTCGACGCAGTGTATTGTCTTATCGGACTAGGTAAAGGAAAATAATTTAAATATAATAATACCCCTCAGTGGAACCGAACGTACAATTAACCGTGTTTATAATCAGATACTGTCTTGGATTTGATTGGATTTGTTTTATTGTTTTTAGCTACACGCTGTATCACGCACATAGCAGAGTAGGCAGAGGAACCTGAGAATCTAGTGTTAAGACACTCCGTTCTATCAATATTTCCGTTCCCCACTTTCTAATAAAATTTGATTTTGATAATCGTATTCTGACTTCATTATATGTTTCAAATGAAGCAATCTTAACTGAATGAATCACATATATTTCGGTATTAGAAAACTATATTTAAAAAAAACCAATATTTCGAACAGTTTATAGTCTGGAGTTATCATACAAACCAGGCACATAACCAATCAAACATAATCCATATATAAATGTAAAGCTCTTGTGTTGACTTTGTGACATACACCGTACAGGCGAAACTACTGGACATAGAAAGCTGAAATTTGGCATGTTAGCTCTTTGGGCAGTGTAGGGAAGTACTAGGAAAGGAAGGCTTCCGGTTTTATAGTCCAAGTAGATTAAATAGCGGGATACAGATATTAATATTTTACTTATATTCAGCTCCATATTACATCCCACACATAGCGGGGTAAGAAGAGGGAACCTGAGAATCTAGTCTTAGACACTTCGTTCTCTTTTAATTTAATTTCCGCCGAATCGTTACGATTTCACGCCAAAACTAATAAACCGATTCTCATAAAAATTTGTAAATCTTAATCTCAGAGATATTAAAAGATACATAGAATACATTATAAAAAAATAAACAATGTAATAAAAACTTTTTGAAAAAAATTGAAAACCTATAGTATGTAGTATGGACTGCAAATTACCACACGACCGAAGCCACGGGTAACAGCTAGTAATATATATTAGAAATCATTGTAAACTCATAGTAATTTCAATTTTAACGTTTCAATATGTGCAATAGGGGACGGTTAATGATGGCAGTCGTACAATCGGAATGGATAAAAGGTGTAATTTATGTTCCTACCCCCCAAAATGTGGGTGCGCAATTACTGCACTCTAGAGGTGTTGGTCGATGATATCGATAGTTTTTAAAGAAGGTATTTGTAAGTATAAATATAATTAAGATTTAAACTAAATAATTAAAGAGTACAAAGAAAAGAAAAGAAAATGTATTTTAAGAAAAATTATTACGAATAACTCAAAAACTACTCGTCAGATCTCAAATAAATTAAATTAAGAAAATATTAATATCATTTGTACGCCAACCTATCTATATCTCTGCACATTATTTTCTTTTCCACGTTTTTGAATTCGGTTAAAAGTAAAAGTATTTTTTTTCTATTGTCTCGCGTTTTTTCCTGTATAGCAGGGTAGTCAATGAGATCCTACTGCACACACTCTCCGTTTTCTTCCCGAAATTGACAAATTGTTCTTGAATGCCGAAATTCAAAGCACGCCTGTCATATCAGGCTGGTGGAAGTGAAAATAATTTAAATATAATCAGAAAGATTTTATATATATATATATATATATATATATATATATATTATTTCCTCAATGTGGAAAGCGTTTTTGCAGCCACTTTGCCTAAAAACGAAAGCTTGAAGCTGCGAATAAAAAAAAACTTTATTTTTATCGATATATTGACATCACTAGATATATAGAAGCTCACACCATTGTAGGAAATGCTAATGACCCCTATTTAAAGGTGGAATCGTAAATTTAATTATTTCTCAGTTTTAGGAAAGCCAATAGTCGATCCTATTGTATTTTCTAATATTGAAGTGGATTTCGTTGGACGTCCCGAATAATTTGAAAATAATGAATCAAAACGTATTTGCGTTGTTTCTATGAGATGAAGCTTTGTTCGACTTTGAGATAATTGTGGGCGTCAGTTTTGGAATTTCTAACTTAAAAGTATATAAGTTGATTTTTTGCCTAGGAATAATATACATATATATTTTTTAACTTCACGCTGTATACGGTACATAGCAGGGTAGATAAAGAGAACCAGATCACCTCGTGTTAAGACTCTCCTTTCTCTTTTAATATTTCTGCTCCCCACACCATACGTATAGTGAATAATTATAGTTTATTTCTAAGCCTCATGCCATCGTGGTGTAGTGAGAAATGACTGGAAACGCGATTGGTTATGGGTTTGACTCCTACTCAGAAAATGATCATATTTAATTCATTTTTTCGCTCCGGTAACACAAAAGGGGCGTTGAGCTACTCAAGATGCAATTCCACAAATTTCTGCTGAAAGCGAAGAATATTTCTTATGGATTATTAACTTCCTGTTACATTTATATCATTATGAAACGAAACACAAAAGCTCTACATAGCAAGTGTATAACTCTAGGATAAAATATGTCTTGTGTGTCTAATGTGTCCCGTCCTCCTTTCCCCCCTTTTTTCATTTTTTTTCTCGTATAGTAAGGTAATCAAAGAGACCACAGTGTCAAGTCCTCAATTGCATGTTGAGAGGCTAATCTCAGCGCCGCGTTTCTTACTCTGGCGGAAAAATTAAAATAATATAAATATACTTATTCCCATAACCTAAGCCTGTTGTGGCGCAGAGGCACAAGCGTGCGACTGTAAACGCGACAGCTTGTGGGTTCGATTCCCACTCCAGGAAATGTAAAATTTAGTATTTTCATTTCTTGGGTTTGGTAACAAGGCAAAGCGCGGCGTTGAGTTCCGCCACTCAACACGCAATGCCTCAATTTGGCGGAAAGTGGGGAACGGAATTGTTGAAAGAGAATGGAGTGTCTTAACACTAGGTTCTCTGGTTCCCTCTGCCTACCCTGCTATATGCGGGTTACAGCGTGAAGTTAGAAAAAAAAATCCCATAAGTGGGAATCAAACCCTCAACCGTGGCTCTCATAGCCAAATGCTATCACCTTTCACCATGGTGGCTTCTTATATTAAATGTTCAATTTATATACATTTACAGAAGCTTATTAAAGCTTGATTTAAGCTTTAAGCTATCACTACCATTACAAAACAACACAAAAAGCTCTACACAGCAAGTGTAAAACTCTAGGATAAATTATGTCCATTTTATTTGAGCGAGTGCGGTGAGATCGAGTGAAAATTGCACTAACTGCGTTAACGTTTTGTGCTTCTTGTTCAGAGGAATGGCCACTTTAATGCACTCATGTCTTTAACTAAAATGTAGAAGATTTCTTTCGTTTCTTACTATCTTTATGTACTCGTATGTACTTTTTTTTTGTAGTCTCATCTTTTTCTCGTATATGAACTTAGTGTCAAGACACTCCTTTCGCTACCTTCCATCCGAATTTGATTTGATTTGATTTGAGGCCATCAGCGCAGTGAGACTGTGTACGATTGTAAACGCAATAGGTTGTGGGTTCGATTTTCTCTAAGTAATGAATATATTTAAGCTATTTTACGATTTAAAACGATTTAATATTTATTTATGTTTCTTTTTTATTATGATTAACTTTTGTATTTTTATTGTCAATAACTATAGTTATAACTTTTTGCTTTGGTATAGTTGCCGCGTATAGTTGGAGAGAATTTAATGTCACTCCGTTCTACATTGCACGTTAAGCAGCAGATATCAATGTCGCATTTCTTACCATAGCGAAATGATGTGAAAATGATATGAAAATATAATAATTTCACCGAGCGGGAAATGAACCTTTCACCACTGCTCTTACAACCTGACATGATAGTTTATATAGTACTGATTATATAATGGCGTTATCAGTAAAGCTATAGATATATTCCAAATTTCAATTCAGATTTTGAGCCTCTTTCCAGTGGTTTAATTTTAGCTTCTAAAATTTGACCCAATAACATAATACTTTAAGTTAAATATAACAGGCTCTAGTTGACTAATATCCTCTCTACACTACATATAAGTAAATATTTTATTTTTTTATCTTCACGCTGTAACCCGCATATAGCAGGGTAGGCAGAGGGAGCCAGAGAACCTAGTGTTAAGACACTCCATTCTCTTTCAACATTTCCGTTCCCCACTTTCCGCCGAATTGAGGCATTGCGTGTTAAGTGGCGGAACTCAACACCGCGCTTTACCTTGTTACCAAACCCAGAAAATGAAAACTAAAATTTCCTGGAGTGGGAATCGAACCCACAACCTATCGCGTTTACAGTCGCACGCTTGTACCTCTGCGCCACGACAGGCGCCTCGTATAAGTAAAGTTAACACGTATATTTGTGTAAGACATCCCTTACTAAACCCATTCCAAGTCTCTTACCTAATTAAAACTAAGATCTTATTTACAAGACAAATGTAAACAAGGTGTCTTCAGACGGGCTGACTTAGTGGTACCAAATGGGGGCATTAATTTTATTTCTAAGGCCATCGTGGCACAGTTGATAGTGACTCTACTACTGGCATGGTAACTGCGTATAGTTTTGGGGTCGATTTCAACCCCAAATAGGGTTCATAATAGAAAGCAATATAATGGAATAATGTCTGACATAAATAAAAATCATACATATAAAGTAGAGACAAATAAAAAAAAATATTTAAAAAAATTATGACCGTCATTAATTTATATCATTTTCATGAGGCAATCATGTCATAGTGAGACAGTGTCTGTAAACACAGTTTTGGATCCGATCTCTACTCAGAGGCATGATTATATTAAAACTACTTCCATTTTGTCGCTCTGGCAACGCAAGTCACGTTGTTCCTCCACTCAATACGAAACGACTCAATTTCACATATACATACATATCTCCACGCTGTATCTCGCATATAGCAGGGTAGGCAGAGGGAACCTAGTGTTAAGACACTCCGTTCTCGACTTTCCACCGAATTGAGGCATTGCGTGCTGAGTGGGGGAACTCAACGCCAACCCAGGAAATCAAAAATTCTATTTCTTGGAGTAGGAATCGAACCAACAACCTCAATTTCACGTGAACACCACTAAATTTTCCAACGTGTGTGTTCCAACACTAAATTTTCTTTACCTTGTTTTGCGTAAAAAAGTGAATCTTATTGAAAATCGTATAATAAAAAACATAAAAAAATAATAGAATCTAAAGAAGAAGGTATCAATAATTCTAAAAATCCATCTCAAAAGAAGTCCTATATCTAGACTTTTGTATATTCAAAAGCGATACCCGAGTCAAAGTGACCACAATTTATGTGAGTCCAAATGTGAGACGACGTTACAAATATATAGTTTAAAAGGAAGCTGGATATATGCTGAAAATAGTATCGGATAGTGATAGATGACGATATGTATTTGAGATGTCAGGCATGTTTGTTCCATTATGGCGCAGTGTTTTGGTCTGGATACGATGGAAGTGGGTTCGAATGCTGGTTGGGATTTTTTTTATAGTGGTGCAGAAGCACAAGCGTGCGACTGTAAACGCGACGCGCAAGTTGTGGCTTCGGTTCCCACTCCAGGAAATGGATTTTTTCATTTCCTGGGTTTGGTAACAAGGCAAACCGCGGCGTTGAGTTCCGCCACTCAGCACGCAATGCCTCAATTTCGAAGGGGGGAACGGAGTGTATTAACACTAGGTTCCCTCTGCCTACCCTATATGCGGGATACAGCGTGAAGCTAAAAAAATAAATAAATTGAATGTAACATCCACAGACAGACAAAACACCATTTAATAAATTAAAACGTACACACATACTTTTAATTAAGATCTAATTTTTAAAGTGAAGTGAACGTTTTCAGGCAACGTGTATACGAGTACGTAAAGCACAATAGTCTGGACTGGAGCTTTTGAAAAACCAGAAATAAACTTCTAAAGCTTTAAAGTGCCTTGAATTGGCTGTGGGATGGATTTATTTCGATTTAACTATATTAGAGTTGGTTTTGGGTTCGATTCCTATATATTCCTATGGGAATGATAACGTTTGAATTATTTTTATAGGAGATTAGGATAAATAAAACGATCATTCGGTTTTATAAATTAATTATATTTCATCGAAAAGAAAAAGTACTCGAAGAGACTGCTTATCGACTCCAAAGTTCTTATACGTAAAGAATACAATATGAGTGGCGGCAACCATTTTATAGTAAAAGTCAAAAGACATAATAATTATAAAATATTAGTATTTATAGATTTTGTGATCAATATTTCAAACAATATAACTGCGAATTGACTTATCTTCTATTTCTAGTACGGTTATTTACTATGGTAGCTACTGATATGACGCGGCTGGCTCTTATCTTTTTTTAGCTTCACGCTGTATCCCGCACGTAGCAGTGTAGGCAGAGGCAATCAGAGAACCTAGCATTAAGACACGTTTCACTTTCCGCCGAAATTAAGGCATTACGTGCTGAGTGGCGGAACTCAACGCCGCAATTTGCCTTGTTACCAGAGCGATTATTTAATACTTTCATTTCCCGGAATGGGAATTGAAACCACAACCTGTCACGCTTACAGTCGCACGCTTGTGCCTCTACACCACGACATACCTCTAGGCTAAGCTATAATCTTAATACCAATTAATATTAAAATAAAAATTGAAAGAGAATGGAGTGTCTTAACACTAGGTTCTCTGGTTCCCTCTGCCTACCCCGCTATATGCGGGATACAGCGTGAAGTTAAAAAAATATATAAATACAAGTTGACTTATCAACATATTTACGGTATGGTTGTTTGTCTTAACATTTTATTAAAAAAAGAATGAACGTAAACAATTGCCCATACAGCTTATTACAAAGACATTCAATTCCCCCACTCCCTCTCCTTGTCAAAAGCAAGACGGTACTTACTCTTCAGTATAATTCATTCATTCATTCACCATTTCTCGGTTTTGTTATCAACGCCTTTTGTGATTCGTGATGAAGACACGTAATATATTATTAGATATATATCATATACATAAAATAACACCATGGTGGCGCAGTTGGAAAAGATTTGACTCTACTAATTGATGTAGGTTCGATTTATATTTTTTTTTAGCTTCGGGTTACAGCAGCTGCTTCCCGTATATAGCAGAATAGGCAGAGGGAACCTGAGAACCTAGTGTTAAGACACTCCGTTCTCTTTCAACAATTCCATTCCCCATTGCTATCCTTTATCAAAACTATCTCAAAACTTTGTACCCATTTTTACGAAAATTACGCAGACGGAGGAGCATAAAATTTGGCACACTTATAGTTTATATAAAGAAGGAGTACAGAACGCTAATATTTTTGAAATTAATGCATAAAAAGTATATTAAATTAATAAAATAAATGTAACACACACTACATGATTTGACTTCCATGTTAAAAAAGTGACGTATAATTGCTAAAGACATCGCGTTGTTAATGCGTCAATGGGAACTCTATTAATAGTAAAGAGGCTATCGTGGCGCACTAGGACGGTGTCTGACTGTAAATCCTATAGGTTGTAGGTTCGATACCCACTCGGGGGAACAATTATATATAAATTATTTTTATTGCTCCGTTCCGGCGAACCAAGGCGCGGCGTTGAGTTCCGCCAATTAACACGCAATGTCTTGTGAAAAGTTATTAGAACTTAGTACTAAGCCTAGTTAACTAACAAAAAAAATGAATTAATTCAGAAAAAGCTAATAAGAGGTGTCTGTAGTGATAAAAAAAGGATATCAAAAAGAACCGCTCTCCCCTAATGGGTTAAAGAACGTTATCAACACTCGCCAATGAGATTTTAGGATTACTCCCGCATACTTAACTGATATCTATAATTGTAGATTAGTAGCTTCGCGTTACACACACACACACACACACACACACACACACACACACACATATATTATAATTGCCGATTCGAAAGTGCTTGTAACAACCTATTTGAATTCCCGCATTCCCGATTTTGATATCCCGCATAGCAGGGTAGTTAGAGAGACGCTAGTGTCAAGACACTTTGTTTTCGTCTTTCTCCCCGAATTAAAGATATTGTGTAACGAGTGGTAGAACTCAACGTTGCGCGTTGTTTTATAAACATAATTATAACCATTTGCTGGATGGGAATCGAAACTGGGTGAGCCAAATTTGATGATTCTTTTTAATATGATAGCTAGTGATTATGATAAGGTTCCACCACCCGTTTCCAAGAGCAGTTATATGTTTGTACAACAAAATTATAACTTAATACAACCGTCCATTAAATTCTTCTCTTTGCACATTTAACTTTTTCACCAGCTATTTAATTATGATCACGTCGAGCTTTCGAGAATGTAATCAATCTTCCCCCTTCTCCCCTTGACGGTAATGCAAGAGCTGCAACAAAAACGCCTACATTGTGACGAAGCGGAAATATACATGAGTGTATGGAAAAAATATTCTATTTCCGGTTGGAAATGGTAACTTTATATGGAAACAGATATTTTTTTAATTTTTTTTATATCTATGCGCTTGTAAAACAAAGTGCGGCGTTGAGTTTCGTCACTTTACAAGCAATATCTCGAATTCAGACGGAAAGCGGTCAACGGAGTGTCTTGGCACTAGATTCATTTTAACTACCTTACTATGCGGGATATAAAGTATGAAGCTGCTGTTCATTTTTATGTTATGATCAAATCAGGGGTATACCGCGACTTTGTATGTGTGGACTGTAAAAGTTTAGTGTAGTTAGGTGGTAGGAGGTTCGTCCTCCGACTGGCTCGCGACCACTATCATGTCAAAGACGAACCGCCAAATATCTAATGATGTATTCCGGTTCGATGGCATGTAAGCCAGATTTTCCCCTTTCCCACCCATCCTTTCCCCAAAATGTGGTGGTTCTGATAGTGGACTACTACATTGTCCCCCCTTCCATCAGTATCCCCTAGGTTGGCAACGCATCTACAACATCTCTGGTGTTGTAGATGTCTATGGGCGAAGGTAACTTACCATCAGGTGGTCCTTCTGCTCGTTTGCCGTCCGTTATCAATAAAAAAAAAATAAAAAATAAATAAAACCTAAAGTCTATTTTTTTCCATTGTCAAAGGAATTTCGAGAAGCTCTCCTGTTAGTGCTCTTTTCCACTCTCCAAGGAGCCCGCATACCAAATTTCATCTTTCTATGGCTAGTAGTTTCGCAGTGCAAGCGTTTTATATATGTGTATAGATCATAAAAAAATATATTCTAATGTATTTGCTATATATATATAAAGTATCATCTAGATATGTTCAATAGTCTTACTAGAGCGAGAAATAATTTGAATATAATCATTCTACCGAGGGGATGTCGAACCCACAACCAATCGCGTTTACAGTCAGGCACTATTCCACTGCGCTAAGGGGGACTTACAAGTTATATTTTTTTTTTTTTTTTTAACTTCACGCTGTATCCCGCATATAGCGGGGTAGGCAGATGTAACCAGAGAACCTAGTGTTGAGACACTCCATTCTCTTTCAACATTTCCGTTCCCCACTTTCCGAAAATTTGAAGGATTGCGTGTTGAGTGGCGGAACTCAACGCCGCGCTTTGCCTCGTTACCAAACCCAAGAAATGAAAATAGTAAATTTTACATTTCCTGGAGTGGGAATCGAACCCACAACCTGTCGCGTTTACAGTCGCACGCTTGTGCCTCTGCGCCACGACAGGCGTCATTTATATTTATCATGAACGTAACGATGTACATTTTATTACTATATATAGTTTACCACACACTGAGACTATCTTGCTAACATGTGGAGGGTAGACCTAAACCGTATTTGTCATGGAATGCCACGCCTCTTCAAATAGTCGGGTTACATCTGATGATATATGTAACGCACTTATGTTAAGTATATATACTTTATTTTCTTGTTTATTTCTTTAGAAATATTATTTAATTGAATGACTGATGAAATTTAGATTTTTTTTTGAAAAAATCATAAAATATTTAGTGAAAACTCACTCTGTCATATAACTTTTTATTATAAAGGGTGTCCCAAAATTAACGCAAGATTTGACTTTGCCGCCATTTGCTATTATATTCATTATTCATTCGCTATTAAAAGACTAAAATGGCATTTTCTATTTAATTCAAATCTTGCGTTAATTTTGGGACATCCTATATAAGCAAAACTAATACGTGATAAGCAGAAAAACATATACCTCACACGAGAATCAAACTTAAGACAACCTGCATAGTAACTAGTTAGTTATAGTAACTTGACCATAAACATTAAAACGAAATAGCTTACCAATGTAGAGTCCCACAAAAACTAAAGCAACTCTACTTTATGCTAAACGAGTTAAACTAAATTAGTTTTTGCGATTATCATTACAAAGCTAGATGAGTAATGATGGATCCTCCCATTACGTGTTCGTGAGATTGCCAGAGGTCCGGGGTTCGATGTTTTTATGGCTCTCTCAAACTTAATGACCCCTACATATGGTATATTAAGGACGGGACTTCTTCTAATATATGGGAATGGGAAATAGATATAAAAGCTCTTTGGAAGGTTAAATCAGTTTTATATTTTTTTACACGTTTATACTCGTATAGAGAAATAGTGACAAAGAAAACCTAGAGTCAAGATACTCAGTTCTCCGCTTTATGTCCGAGTTGTGAGATTTTTCATGTTAGTGCTGCCACAACTTGACGCTTAGCTTTGAATTACCAGAGTGAAAAAATAAGAATTCTATTCAAATTAATTCATTTCCCGAGTGGGAATCGAACTCTTAACCATGGCTTTTACAGTTAGACGCTGTCTCACTAAGCCACGATAAAAATAATATTTGTACTCAAGTGACCAATGAGAGTTAGGTATGTTAGATATTTTTTGTTAGATTATGGTTAAGTTACACATAGTTAAGTATGTATTATGCTGATGTATAAGTTATATAACTGTAAACGTATAAAAATAACTAACAATCTATCTACACAAACCTTTCACATTTATAATATTAATAAAAAAATTAAAAATTAGGATTTTTTTCAAAAAAAACAAGAAAAACTTAGTGTTTAGGCACTCTCATCTCTACCAACTGAGACTTATGACGTCGAGTAGTTTAATCCAACGAATGAAAATAATTGCTATAGAGTCATTTAAGGAAAAAAAGCAAAACGCGGCGTTGAGTTACACCACTCAGCACGCAATGTCTCAATTCGTTGGAAAATGGGGAACGGAAATCTTAAGACCACGGAGTGTCTTAACACTATGTTATCAGGTTCCCTATACCTACCCTGCCATTTGTAGGATACACCGTGAATCTAAAAAAAAGGAAACGAACATTTCCACGAGTGAGAATCGAACCCAAAACCACTGTGTATTTAATTAGATACTATATCATCTCTTCACGATATCTTCACACACTATTTACCAATTTCAAGTAGAGTCACGATTTTACGCCATATTATTTGTTGGTGGCCCCCTACATTATATCAAGGGGCCCTTCAAGCTGTCACCTTGTCATGTGCAAAGATTTAATGGTGTTTCAAAGTGGACATGTGAAAAAGAACTTATTACAAGTGTTTTATCTAAAACTACATTTTGCTTAATAAAGTAGAAAATAACTAATAGAAAGTTTTTGACTAAAAACGTATCATTTGTATTAAGAAAGGTAATGCTGCGTTGAGTTCTGCCACTCAGCACGTTATGTCTCGCCTTCAGTATGAAAATGGACATAGAATAGATATAATTTTTTTATCAAAACAAACATTTTTTTAACGTAGCTTGATATATCTCTAAGAAATTTCTGAACGCACTATAAATATTGGACAACATAAAAAATGTCTTTCATTTCTTCTACAACCAAATGACAGAAAGCCATTCACAATTTTTTGTAGTTTAATTAGAGAAATGGTTTATGTAAGGTATGTCTAATCATAATATATACCAATAATATTATGTACGCCAACAAACACCTAGAACAACCATAGGCTACGCTTCTGGCTCACCGTTATACATTTGTTTGTCCCTCTTTCACGTTGCACCGAAGCAATGTTATGATTTTTTGAGTGGTGATAGGTTAGTTAACGCCTATCGTGGCGCAAGTGCGACAGGTTGTGGGTTCGATTCCCACTCCAGGAAATGGAATTTTTCATTTCCTTGGTTTGGTAACTAGGCAAAGCGCGGCGTTGAGTTCCGCCACTCAGCGGAAAGTGCGGGCCATTGAAAATGCGGGCGGAGTCACGGGTAGTATTCAGTTTAATATATATCTCTATAAGAGACAAATACACAGCAATTTAGCGCTACATCGACCCTAGTAGAGTAAAGTCACACTCCAATTTATCGAACTCGCCGGCTTTCCAAAAAAGGGGCTCGGGATTCCGTCAGATCTTACTTGTAGTTCCGTCAAGGATTTATGGAGCTGTTGAAACAGTATTTTTAGATTATTTTTATTTTGTTAGATTTTTTAAGAGTTCATAGTAATAATTGGTTGTAGGTTAAAGTTTCACTCAGAGGAATGGTTATACTTAAAATATCTATATATAAATACGTGAAGCAAAAATTTTGTACCCCTTTTTAAGAAAATTACGCGGACGGAGGAGCATAGAATAAAAAGTTACGAGTATATGGTAACACACATACAGTCGAATTTAAAAAAACATTTTTTGCAAGCAAAAATATATATTGCATGATTTTTAAAAATATTGTTCGATTCCTAAGTGTGTGAATTAATACTTTAAAATATCAAAAAATATTTAATGAATATCATTCTCTTTTGCCAAACGACTCTTCTTAAAAATAATACAAATGAATTGATGCTTCCTTTTTTTTGAAATTGTCTTTTTTTTATTTTATTATCATTTTACAAAAACTATATACTCGTATAATTAAATTATAATTGAGTGTCTAAAAAATCGACATTACGTTTGAGCCGATGCTTCAAAAATTATGTTAAACAGTGGTAAAGTCATAAAGACAAAACACTTACATACTTACTTAGCTTCACGCTGTATCCCGCATATAGCAGGGTAGGCAGAGGGAACCTAGTGTTAAGACACTCCATTCCCGACGTCCGCCGAATAGATCCATTGCGTTTTGAGTGGCGGAACTAAACGCTGCACCTTGCCTTGTTACCAAACCCAGGAAATGAAAAATTCTATTTCCTGGAGTGGGAATCGAACCCACAACCTGTCGCACTTACTGTCACACGCTTGTGCCTCTGCGCCACGACAGGCGTTTGCTGACGCAAAGACGAACGAACGGACGGAAGACAAAAAAAAACGAAATAATTAACAGCTCAATATATATACACGACTCTACATCTTCAAAAATACGTATATACCATGAAAATCGTAGTCGGGATTACAGGACCCTATCTGGCTCCTGTTTATTGCTATTATCGGGTAGAATCGCGCCGCTAACAATTGTACTTGAGCAAATAATTCTTTTGGCCACTTCCAGGCTTTTGGCGTGGATTCGACGTGTAGAGTCCTAATGACGTGGTTTGTTCGGATATTATGTTGGTTAAGTGGTTATAGATTTTAACTAAAATAAAATATCGCTTACTAAAGTAAATAAAAATAAATATTATAAAGAACGCCCGTCGTGGCGCAGAGGCACAAGCGTGCGACTGTAATCTAATGGTTCGATTCCCACCCCAGGAAATGTTAATCTTTTCATTTCCTGGGTAACAAGGCAAAGTGCGGCGTTGAGTTCCGCCACTCAGAACGCAATGCCTCAATCCGGCGGAAAATGGGGAACAGAATTATTGCAAGAGAACTGAGTGTCTTAACACTAGGTTCTCAGGTTCCCTCCGCCTACCCAGCTATATACGGGATAATGCGTGAAGTTAAATATATATATATATATATAAAGAATAAGAAATCCGACTGCATAAAGAAACTGACGAGAAAAGAGCAAGCCCAACACAGAAAATAGAAAGATTAATTGCATTGCTTAGAATGAAAAAAATATATATTTTTAAATAGTACATAAAAAATATAACCAATTTCGTTTACAGTGAGACGGTGTCCCACTCCACGATGACCTCATTTGTTTTTAGCTTCACACTGTATCCCGTATATAGCGGGATAGACATAGGAAACTTGAAAACATTCTGAATAGCGGAACTCAACGCCGCGCTTGACTTTGATAACAGAACGAGGAAATGAAAATACTAAATATTCTTTTTTTTTATTTTTAACTTCACGCTGTATCCCACATATAGCAGGGTAGGAAGAGGGAACCTGAGAAGCTAGTGTTAAAACACTCCGTTCTCTTACAACATTTCCGTTCCCCACTTTCCGTCAAATTTAAATATTCATATCAATATTTCATATTTTTGTTCCTTAGAGCGGGAATAGAACCCATAACCGATTTCTTTTACAATCAAATACTCAACCACTGCACCACAAAGACTTCTATGTATATCTATAAATATATATAGGTATATTTTAAGAAGTAAATCCCAATACTAAGTGATCAGGTGGCAACTTTCCCCAAGTAGGGGCACTCGATGCTTACCAACGCTTTTATCTTTATATACTTACAATAAAGTAAAGAAAGTTTATACATACTCGTAAAATAGTTTTTAGGGGATATGAGGTCTTATTGGAACTTTGTACGTACATATTCTAAAATTTCACTTTTCAACAATATTGGGGCAATATACTTAATAAAGCTCAATTTTTCTTTTGTTTTACTTTCATGATGTATCCCGCACTTAGCAGGGTAGAGGGAAAACAGGCATCTACCGTGTATAGTAGTGGCGAGACGTCCATACAACTCGATTCCCACCGGCTTGTCTAACTTTTCAAAGTACAAGTATGAGACTAAAAAAAAAGCTCGCCAGTAAAATGTGGAGCTCCAAAAAACAAAATCAAACATCTGACGTCTTATACACCTAAAAAAAAGGTTCATCTGTCAAAATTCTATAGTTAAATTACTAAATACCTTGACTATTCCTATACCACTTTCCCTAAATAAATCGGCTTCTCTAAAAATTACCGGCTTCCCTAGATATTATATACATACCGGCTTCCCTAAATATACATTGGCTTCCCTTAATTTACCGGCTTGCCTAACTAAAATTTTCAACCCTCGTCACTGGCGTATAGCAGGGTAGTTTGAGAGGACATAGTGTAAATACACTCCGTTTTTCTTTTAATTTCTAGATATTTTGTGATTTATCCCGCCTTATTTTGTGATGTCTACGACTCATATATACATAGCTGTATCCTGCATATAGCAGGGTAGGCAGAGGAAACCTAGTGTTAAGACACTCCGTTCCCTACTTTCCGCCGTATTGAGGCATTGCGTGCTGAGTGGTGGAACTAAACGCCGCGCTTTGCCGCGTTACCAAACTCAGGAAATGAAAAATTCTATTTCTTGAAGTGGGGATCGAACCCACAACCTGTCGCGTTTACAGTCACACGCTTCTCTTCTACGGTGCCTCTGCGCCACGACAGGTGTTCTACGATTTCGAAAAAAGAATTAAAATATACTAATTTTTAAACCACTGTATACAAAATCTTAACAATATTTTATTGCAAACCAGCACGGTCCTTAAGACCCCAGGAATTCTCTGTAAGAAGATTTAATTGAATATATGGATCCCATAAGGAGATTATGGACCTATTATTTATGTACAAATACATAAACGGATTGGAGCTAAGAAATTACTTTGGATTGGAAAGGACCGCTTCGGATTTAGTATTGTTTAGTTTACAACATTTTTTGTATCAGAAAATCTAATATATTGACTGAGTAGTTGTACCAACTTTTTAAATATACGAGAAAGAGAGTTAAAAGGCGATAAAATAATTTTCTGAAGGTCTGTTGTGGCGCAGATGCACAAGCGTGTGACTGTAAACGTGATAGGTTGTGGGTTCGCTTCTCACTCCAGGAAATGAAAATATTAAATAATATTATATATTTCCATTTCTTCGGACTGGTAAGAAGGCAACGGAAAGTGGGAAACGAAGTGTCTTAACACTATGTTCTCAGTTTACCTCTGTCTATCCTGCTATGTGCGGGATACAGCGTGAAGGTAGTGTGTATATACTAGAAAGAGGGGACTTCTTTTTTAACAGCTTTATCATCTTTCCCGTATAGGACGATAGTCAAAGAGAACCTAGTGTCAAAACATTACGTTTACCGCTTTATTGCACTTAAAGTTTACAAAGAAAGAAAGACAATATATAGTCTTGGATGTCAACAAAGGTGGACTTATCTCTAGAACAGATCTCTTCTAGTCAACCTGTGGAGGTGGAAGCGTAACAAGTAGCGGGATTGAGATTCAGCGCAATTAAAAAAAAAATAATAGTTAAGAGACGCAAGATATCTATAATATATTATATATTATAGATATGTCAAGATATATAAAAATAGCTATCTTAGACCAGTGGTGAAAGAACCTTAGGGCAAGGGTCGGAAGGGATTAGCTGTTCTGGGGTCCGCGGAAAAGTGAGACGGTTTAATTGTGTTGTTTAACGAAATATCTCCTTTAGGGGGCTGCGAGGAACGTGATATATAGGTTTTTAAATACAGTGATTGATTGTAATTACTTTAATTATTAAGAGTAATAATATAAATATCCCCTGTCGTGGTGCAGAGGCACAATCGTGCGACTGTAAATGCGACAGGTTGTGGGTTCGATTTCCACTCCAGGAAATGGAATTTTTCATTTCCTGAGTTTGGTAACAAGGCAAAGCGCGGCGTTGAGTACCGCCACTCAGCACGCAATGCCTCAATTCGGCGGAAAGTGGAGAACGGATTGTTGTAAGAGAACGGAGTGTCTTAACACTAGGTTCTCAGTTCCCTCTACCTACCGTGCGGTATACAGCGTGAAGATAAAAAAGTTACACGCTTCATTATTTGAACGTCAAATATCGTCAATTTATCACCGGTTCACTAAATTTAGTTAAGACCTGAGAAGAACTGACGTCAAGGAACTAGGCAGGATTTTTTAGTCAATATTTTAAAATTTTTTAAACTTCACGCTATAACCCACTCATAGTGGGGTAGGCAAAGGAACACCAGAGAACCTAATATGTACACTCCATTTCATCAAGATATCCGTTGTCCACTTTTCGCCGAATTGGGGCATTGCGTGCTGCGTGGCGGAACCCAACGCCGCGCTTTGCTCGTTCATATTTTCTATTATTTAAATTTCAATCACTTTTTAAAAATATTTTTTTTTAAAATACATATAACAGAAGCGTGAAATATCAATGATTTTTAATACAATCATATTTAATTCCCAAAGAATGCTCACACAGGAATGAAAAATAAAAGACAAAAATGACAAAATGAAGTTCTTAACCAAACAATATTTTTCGACGTTATAGTAAAGATAAACTTGGTATATTTTAAAAGAGCCATACTACAATAATATTATAACAACGTGCTGCATTTTATTGACAGTAATAATATTTTATTTGCATTGCTGATGGTGTGCTTCCGTTTAACAAATATACATACATACATACATAGCTTCACGCTGTATCCCGCATATAGCAGGATAGGCAGATGGAATCTAGTGTCAACACACTCTGTTTTCCACTTTCCGCTCAATTGAGGCATTGCGTGATGAGTGGCGGAACTCAACGCCGCGCTTTGCCTTGTTACCAAGCCCAGGAGATGAAAATTCCATTTCCTGGAGTGGGAATCGAACCCACAATCCTTTCGCGTTTACAGTCGCACGCTTGTGCTTCTGTGGCACGATAGGCGTTAAACAAATATGCGAAAGAAAAATATTTTACTATTGCATAGGGTATTTATTTTGTACTTTTGGTAGAGAAAATATGGTGATAAGACATTTCGTTCTCCACTTTTGGAACTCAATGCCAGTGAAAGGGAAATAAATTGGTTATAATGATCTCTCTCTCTCTCTCTCTCTGACTACCCCGCAAAGGATAAAGCGTGAAGCTAAGCTATAATGATTATTTTCAATAAATATAGAACCAATAATAATTGAATCTTCTATTAGAAAATGGAAACGATAACATGCACACATCTATTGCTGATTGTCGCTGAGTTACATTACACTTGAATATTCAAAAAATAAAATATTATACAAATACAAATACAAATATTCTTTATTGCACACAAATAAACAAATAACATAGAAGTAGTAATAGCGTACAATAAGGCGGCCTTATCGCTTAAAGCGATCTCTTCCAGGCAACCTTTGGATATTGGATTTGTACTCGTATAAAGTAGTGGTAGGCGGTGCACTAATCAGGATATTTACATTAAAAAATTAAATATATGTTAATTAAAAATACAAACTAAATACATAATTATATACATCCTTACATACATTCATATATACATACATGCATACATACATATATACATACATACATACATACATACATACATACATACATACATACATACATACATACATACATACATACATACATACATACAAACATATACATACATACATTATATTATTATGTTTAATTTTTCAGCTCGGTAGATGGAGAAAATGAATGTGAAGACTTTCCCCATTTTCTGTTTAAATTCAAAACAATATGTGTTAAGTGGCGGAATATTTATACTTAGAATATTTTAATTCATTTGGTCTGGTTAGTCATATACATAATATATTAGTTTGAGTGGCATATGGAAATTGTTTCAATATATTTAATCTCTCTGAAATATATGTTTTTTATGAGGTTTAACTTCAAATTGATTTTTTTCAATTTGTCAACCTATTTATTTCATTTTATCCCTTCAAAAGAACGAATTTAAAAATAAAAAAGAATAGTGAATGAATTTCATTTAAAATTTATACTTATACATTTTTTTTTCATATCGTTCTTTAAATGAACGTCAAAATTATTCTTTTAAATTATATAAATAAATCCACCCATTCAATTAAATTTAATTGTAATTCAAATAAATTAATTTAAAATTGAAAAATATGAATTTGACTTGCAAAATAATCAAATTGAAGTTGAAATTGAAACCCTATATATAATACTAATATAGTAAACTTGATACAACAATTAGGCAACAATTCGTGTTCGTTTTCCTCAATAAATCTCTTCGGATAATAGTCTGTTTTTGCGCGTTAATGATTGTTTCGGATTAATCGAATCTCTAAGAAGCGATCTAGTTAGTTTCTTATGTTATTTTTTTTGTATTTCCCCATTTCTGTTTTTCTATTTTCTATATTTTTTATAATTTTGAGGAATTGCGGGCTGAGTGGCGGAACTCAACGCCACGCTTTGCCTTGTTACCAAACCCAGGAAATGAAAAATTTCCTGGAATGGGAATCGCCACAACCTGTCGCGTTTACAGTCGCACGCTTGTGCCTCTGTGCCACGAAACGCGTTTGTAATAGGTTTTTATTTAAAATTAATTATTTTTATAAGAATAATCGTCTATATTGGTAATTTAAAATCCAACATTTCGAATGCACAAAGTGTTTCGAGTCAGAAAAAGACCACGTAAGATGCGTTTAGGTCAAAAATATTTAGTTTTCTAAAATCTTAAATTAAATCTTAAAAAAAAATTAATTCGAATATCGTAAATAAGATTTAAAGAAAAACAGAAAAGCGCTTAAAGTACATTATGACGAATAACTATTGGTCAGATCTTAACTAAATTCAAATGGGACATAAGAATATCATCAAGAAGAATCACATCAAAATTGTTTCACCCAGTAAAAAGTATTGGGGTAACACATATTAAAAATAGAGTCGCATTGGTAACCTTCTCGTTTTTGAACTGAGTGGGAAACAAACCTACAACCACTTGCGTCAGACAGACGCTGTAATAACTAGCAACAAATAGAAAAGATTATCAAGCACTTTTCAAAGTAGCTTCGTTGCAAATAAACAATAACATATATAAATTTCTCTATACCATTAGTTCCGCTAATAGTCCTCGGAACACAAAGTAGTCTTACGTCCCTGACATATGTCGTAATAAGGAAACTTATGTTATTTTGGTGAGATTTATATTTGTTACAAACAAAATTCTCTATCATCATGTAAGGCATTTCTGTCTTGTTATAGAATATAACCGACTTCAATTAAAGGAGGTACATAATTACATACATAGCTTCACGCTGTATCCCGCATATAGCAGGGTATGCAGAGGGAACCTAGTGTTAAACACTCCGTTCCCTACTTTCCACCGAATTGAGGCATGGTGTGCTTAGTGGTGGAACTCAACGCCGCGTTTTGCCTTGTTACCAAACCCAGGAAATGAAAAATTCCATTTCCTGGTGTGGGAATCGAATCTACAACCTGTCGCGCGCTTGTGCCTCTGCGCTTCTCAATTCAAATCGTTTTTGTTACCAAATGACTTTTAGTGGTATTTAGAGCTTTTTTTTTGTTGATAAAATAATCTCAATCTTCAATTTCATATTAATATGATTTTGTCCAACGCTGTCCCACTACGCCATTTGATTTTTGCAATTAACTATTCGCATTTTTTAATTTGACCGTTTGATTTTAGTAATTAAAATACAGTGACAGTGTGAAACAGATCATAAGATAACGTAGTGCCTTAACACTAGATTCTCTGGTTCTCTGGTTCTCTGCCTACCTTGCTATGTGCGGGAAAAAAATGATATATGTCGTGAACACCGACGTCGTGGCGCAGAGGCACAAGCATGCGATTGTAAACGCGACAGGTTGTGGGTTCGATTCCCACTCCAGGAAATGTAACTTTTCATTTCCTGGGTTTGGTGACAAAGGCGAAGCGTGACGTTGAGTTCCGCCACTCAGCACGCAATGCCTTAATTCGGTGGAAAGTGAGGAACAGATTGTCTTAACACTAGGTTCAATCTGCCTATGCTATATGCGGGGTATAGCGTGTAGCTATGTATGTATGTATAAATTATCCTTTTACACATTCTGTTTCTACTAATCCAATTACCTACATTTTATTGGAACAAACAACTGCGAAGATCTCAATTAGAGGTGGTATATAAATACGATTCTTCCTTAACCTGGTTTAAACTTTTAACTAGTTTAGTTGTACGTGTATAAAAAACTTAATTTAAAGTTCAAGGTTTTCTATTGTACCTTATAATCTACTTTCTCGAACCTTTTGCAAGATAAGTCTCTCTTTTCTCTACTTTTTTCTTTATTTTTTATATATAGCGCAATAGTTAGCTGTATATTTATACTAGTGTCCCCGTTCACGCGTTAATAACTCGTCCTCACTTTATATAAACGTGGATGTCAAACCATGGTAGGTTTATTTTATTGATTTAATATACTTTTTATGCATTATTTTAAAAAATTGTTAGCATTCTCTACTCCTTTGCTATATAAATTATAAGTGTGCCAAGTTTCATGCTCCTCCGTCCGTCCGCGTAATTTTGTCCAAAGTTTTTGCTTCACGTAATAATATATAGATAATAATTATGATTCGGAGGAAAAAAGGAATCCGACTTCAAATAAAATATAAGATACTCGCATCTCTAATGTTATAAATGTGAATGTATGTTTGTTTGTTACACTTTCACGCCAAAACTACTCAACTGATTATTATGAAACTTTGTACATATATTCTTAGAAGTATTAAAAAGCAGCAGTATTAAATAGCAAACAGATATGGTTCTTTATTAAAATATTTGAAAATTTAGTAATTTTTTAGCATTCAAATTAACGTATATACGCACTATACAGCTAACAGCTAGTAACAGCTAGTAATGCAACAAATCGGAAACACTAACTATCACATAAAAAATAATTATCAAAATTGGTTCAGTAAAAAGTTATACGATAACACACAAATTCGAACTGAGTCAGTTAAAAATGAAACATCACTGTCATTTACAGTGTTTTAAGCTTCATTAGTAAGAAGCAAGGGGATAATAAACAAAGGATTTATTTTTTATCATTTCAAGGAAACATTAGCTAAAATAAGAGATAAATAGCTAAGTGTGGAGATGACATCTGAGGGTTTCACAGCATCCCGTGAATAGATGGATAAATAACTGACAATGTTGTTTTGAATTTGTTCATCACTTACAATATAAAGACTGGTGGTATTTAGTAAGCTTAATTATTATAGTACTTTATATTTAGGATTTCGATAGAAATCTCAGGTCTTAATACATTTCTAATGTTCTTAGGTTATTTTATTTTTAGTTTTAATTACTATTCCCTAATGGTTAGAGACAACGGAGTGTCTTGACACTAGATTCTCTAGCAATACCAAAGAATATAGACTCTTATATTACAATAGTCTGACGAGGCCTGTCGTGGTATAGAGGCCTAAACGTAAGAATATAAACGCAACGCGACTATTAACGGCTGTGGGTTCGATTCCCACTCCAAGATAGAATAATATTTAGTATTTTCATTGCCTCGCTCAGGTAACAAGACAAAGCGGGGTGTTGAGTTCCGCCACTTAGCACGCAATGCAATATTTAGTGGAAAGAGGGGAACGGAAGTGTTAATAGAACGGAGTGTCTTAACACTAGGTTCTCAGGTTTCCTATGCCTACCCTGCTATGTGCGGGATACAGCGTGAAGCTAAAAAAAGTGTATGATTAACACTTTAAAATATTAAAAACACTTTTTTTATTGTTACAGTGGAAGTCGCGATGGGGTGTCGTCACCAAACTGTCACCAGCTGCAGGTGAGTCCTTTTGTTATTTACCCATTGTTGTCTTGACAAATGAAAATTTGTATGAAATCGTTGTTATTTTTGATATTTGAAATAATAGGTTCGTTTCATGGTTAGGGTAATGTTGAAGTTAAAATTTATTAAAAAGTAAAATTATTATGAATAACACTCAACACGCAATGCCGCAATTCGGCGGAAAGGGTACGGAGTGTCTTAACACTAGGTTCTCAGGTTCTCTCTGCCTACCCTGCTATATGCGGGATACAGTGAAGTTAAAAAAAATGTAAAAAATATACAGATAAACCGAGAACATCCTCCTTTATTAGAAGTCCGTTAACCCCTTTGTGTGAGTGGGTATCGAACCTACAACCTGTCGTGTTTACAGTCGTACGCTTGTGCCTCTGCGCCACGACAGGCGTATCTTTTTGTGTTACCGCATACCTTTTTACTGGGCGTACCAATTTTTATGATTTTCTTTACATATTATCAGTTATGTAAAAGAAGGACAAACATACACACTCTCATTTATAATATTAGTATGGATTATAAAAATATTTCTATGAAATAGGTTATACACCTATTAAAATTGGATTACTTTTCTTTGGTGAATTACTGCTTATAAATCATTTTGTTTTATACAATAACGTAATTTCGACGGTGTTATTAATTTGTCGTTAACTTTTTTGAGGTCAGCGTGCCAAAGTGGGACAGCGTTTGACTGTAAAAGCGATTAGTTGTGGGTTCAATTCCATTCGAGGGATCGTTACATTATAAAATTTGAATATTTTTTTACTTTTTCGCTCTGGTGAGATAAAGCGTAGCAAGAAATGTTTTAACTGGGGCTTTTAAGTAAATGATTTCGAGTAGAAAATGAAGAATGAAGTGGTTTGATGAAGTATTCCTCAGTATCTTTCACGTAGTGTAGAAGTAATGGGAGAAAGTGTAAAACTTTTAATTTCTTTTTCTTGTTATAATGCCATGTATATGCCAGACTATGCAACCCAACGAATAGAAGGGTAGTCAAAGAAACTACCCTACAGAACGGAATCTCTTACCAATACGGCCATGATATTCCGCTCGCCGCTTTTCACTTCAATACAAGACATTTCGTATTAAATGGTAAAACTGAACGCCACGTTCTTTCATACATGAACAGATAACTTAAAATAATCTATATATAAATACGTGAAGCAAAAACTTTCTACCCTTTTTACGAAAATTATGCAGACGGAAGTACATGAAACTTGGCACACTTATAGTTTATATAGAGAAGGAGTGCAGAATGCTTATATTTTTTTTAAATAATGCAAAAGCTTATTAAATTAATAAAATAAATATTACACACACTACCATGGTTTGACATCCATGTTTATATAAAGGGACATATACATACCTTGCGTTACGCGTTGTTACCGCGTAGTTAACGTGGTCACTAGTTCAAATATAATCCCCCGAATAAAAATCGAACCCATAATCACGCTTACAATCAGACCCTATCCCACTCTACCACAAAAGTGTTAATTAATCATCCAAATAGCTTATTTAGAACCAAATTCCATTATAAAGTAGATCGTGTAAAGCAAAGTCATTACATTACGCAGTAATTGTTCGTATTAAATGTTTTTTTTTTCGTGATAACGTAAACTTTAATAGGCATTTATGTTTGAGCGTTTCGTGTTGGTTCGAGATTGAGGGACGATACGAATTTGACGTGTGTGGTCTGAGTTAAGAACTTATATATATAAAAAATATTAAAAAAAAATTAAAAGTCTCACGGTTTTTATAAGCCGTTATTTTTTTTTATTTGTATAAAAAAGCTTAAAGACACATGAATTAAAAAAAATCATGAATATAAGTGAGTGACCGAGTGTGATTAAAAAAAATATATATGAAGAAAACAAGCTTAACACAGAAAAAAGAAGGATTAACAGTGTGACTGAAGCGAGACTATGGTGATTTTTGATTAAGAAAGTAATCAAAAATCACCCAAAAATCACACAGTAATCAAAAATCAATCAAACTGCACACCTTGTCCGTAGCCGATAGTTAGTGAGTACCTACTGTCAAGACACTCTATTTTCTTCTTTCCGCCCAAACTCAAGATATTGCGTGTAGATACATACATAGCTTCACGCTATATCCCGCATATAGCAGGGTAGGCAGAGGGAACCTAGTATTAAGACACTCCGTTCCCGGCTTTCCGCCGAATTGTGATATTGCGTGCTGAGAGTGGCCGAACACAACGCCGCGCTTTGTCTTGTTACCAAACCCAGTAAATGAAAAATTCCATTTCCTGAAGTAGGAATCGAACCCACAACCTGTCGCGTTTACAGTCGCACGCTTGATATCGTTTACAAATGCTATATACTAGCGGTAAACGGAGTGTCCAGACACTAGGCTTTCTCTGACTACTCTGCTATGCGGGATAAAGCGTGAAACTTTTTTTTATAAATTATATAATAAAACGCTACCTCTTATAAATAGAGTCATACAAAAATATACTACTTTCTTACCCTCTGCTAGAAGCTTCCGCAAAGTACTTTTACTCGTGGAAATTCCTTTATACTAAACCTTTGTTAATGATAAAAGGTTACGGTGTGTTAATCGTTGTTGACCCCTTTGAATGGAAAAAACAAATTGTTAAGATATTTTTTAAGGAAAACTATTTCTTTAAAAAATGCAGTGGAATACAAAAAAATGTATGCGTTTTTATTAAAATAATATTTTATACGCTGTACAATCAGCACTACATGATTACATTACACAAAATCTTCATAAATTGCAGCCTATGTTATTCTAATAGCTGTATAAAATTGCATCAAAATCAGTTCAGTAAATTTTGCGTAAAAGAGTAACGAGTATCAATCCTAGTAAGCTTCCACGCTATATCCCGCATATAGCAGAGTAGGCAGATAGAATCTGAGAACCTAGTGTTTGGTCACTCCGTTCTATTAATTCCACTCCATTAATTCCACCGAGTTGAGAATTTGTTTAATTTCTCCATAACATAATGATAAGTATCTAGTTATATTATAATTTCTGAGCATCCTTTTTCAACTACAATTATCTTGTAAATTTATTACTTTGACGAAGTTTAATTTGGTTTGTAAAACATTTGGACGGTGGATTTATAGCTCTTAGTAACTTTGGTTAACAGTTATGATGTAAGGAAATAAAAATTTTGTATTGAATAGAAGAGACTATGGTAGCGTTTGACTCTCTCCACTCTCTTGAAAAAGAGAGTCTAGTAAAACAACTTTCTGTTTAAAATATTTTACTCCTAAATAATCGCTTGTTTAAATTTGAAAAATGATAAAAATTTTATTCATGTGATAAAGTACATTTCGATACCATTCTTATTATTTTAGTTCCTTAAAAAGGTATGAAACTGACCTAAGCCTCAGCTTAAACTGAAGGGCCTGTTAATTTGAAATTTTGTATAAAAAAATTACATAGCTTGATAAAGTATCGGAAGATCAAATTCACTGTTGAATAAACGATAACCAAGAACAAGGCAACCGTAAGGCAGTATGACATATGATTTATTACAATCATCATGAGCTGTTTGAGTTTAAGTTTGAGTGAGATATTTGACTCTACCTATAATTCTTTTTTTAACTTCATGCTTCAGCGGGGTAGACAGAGGGAACCAGAGAATCTAGTGTTAAGACACTCTATTCTCTATCAACATTTCCGTTCCCCACTTTCCGCCAAATTGAGGCATTGTTGAGTGGCGGAACTCAACGCCGCACTTTGCCTTGTTACCAAACCCAAGAAATGAAAGTACAAAATTTTACATTTCCTGGAGTGAGAATTGAACCCACAACCTGTCGTTTTCAGTCGCACGCTTGTGCCTCTGCGCCACGTTAGGCGTTACCATACCTATAATTTATTTATTTATTTATTAGGAAATCAACGGTACATACTATAAATACATTCTTGAACAAAACATTTATCAATACATTGTTATATAGTAGGTCTCAATTACAGGCTAACTTGACATGTTATAAAAATATATATGTTGCTCACATTTTTTTTTATAAAGACACTAATATAAAAAAATAGATTAAAAAAAAGATAAAATTAATAAAAAAATATTACTACATCCTTTTTCTCGGTCTAACTAAATAGAACAAGATATTGAGATTCGTTATCTAGCATGCAATTTATCATAAATTAACAGAAAGATGCCATCTATTTATTAAAAAGAATGGAAAGTTCCAGCTTCGTCTTTTTTTACTTAGTGACTAGCTTAGTCAATGAGAACTTAATATCAAAACATTCTGCTCTCTACTTCCCACCCGAAATCACGATATCACATATTAAGTACAGTTCTAAAAATTATGGCGCTTTGAACGTGCCATGTCATATGTTGAGTGGCAGAACTCAACGCCGCAGGTTCTTCAAACGGCTAAGATATGTAAATTAGAGTATTTACAGTCAGACGTCCGTCGAGGCGCAGAGGCACAAGCGTGCGACTGTAAACGCAGCATGTTGTGGGTTCGATTCCCACTACAGGAAATGAAAGTTTTCATTTACTGGGTCTGGTAACAAGGAAAAATGCGGCGTTGAGTACCACATAGCACGCAATGCCTCAATTCGACGGAAAGCAGGGAACGGAAGTATTGAAAGAGAATGGAGTGTCTTGATTATTAGGTTATCGGGTTTCCTCTACCTACCCTGCTACAAGCGGGATACACTGTGAGAGTAAAAAGAATAAATTAAAAAAAGTCAGACACTAACTACTGCCTTCTCTAAAGTGAAGTTCAAACTTCGCTTCAATTCGAATTCAAATTTGAGAGTGTTAAGTGATATCTCACTAAAGTCTTTCTGCTTGATTTGCAAATAAGTAGAAAGTAATTTTCAATTTAACAACGACACGTTGTAGGTTTAAATTTTAATTTTAAACTGAAATAAGTTTTCATTTGGCGTTTCCGTTTTATGAAATATTAATTTTCAAAGCTTCAAAGTGTTCTCGAGCGCCGGATATGTTGACACATTTAGTTAAACATTTTTTTTTTTTAAATTGCTTATATAAATTTCATATTAAACTTATTTTGAATTTTTGTTTGTGAATTGATAATATAGATCTATATTATCAATTCAGCAAACTTTTTTTTTTTTTTTTTTTTTATGGATAACTGATGGCAAACGAGCAGAAGGACCACCTGATGGTAAGTGGTTACCTTCGCCCATGAACATCTACAACACCAGAGGCGTTGTAGATGCGTTGCCAACCTAGAGGATACAAATGGAAGGGGAGGACAATGTAGTAGTCCGCTATCGGAACCACTACATTTTAGGGAAAGGATGGGTGGGATAGGGGAAAACCTGGCTTACATGCCATCGAACCGGAACACATCATAAGATATTTGGCGGTTCGTCTTTGACATGATAGTGGTCGCGAGCCAGACGGAGGACGAACCTCCTACCACCAAAAATCATTTCTATCAGCATTTCTATCCTTTTATTCTGTATTTGTTAACTTTTTATTTTTTTTTTTTAAATATTGTACTCATTGTTATTTTTGTCGTGTTTTTCTGTAGGTGATATTGATTTATTTACCGTTTATGTAATAACCTACTAACATACCTTATTAAAATAAATAAAAATAGATAAATACAATATATTTCCGTGACTCGATTTTTTACAGAAAGATTCTAGTGCCAATCCACTCCACTCGCCAGCTTCAGTCCTAATTCGAAACACTGTGTGAAACTCATTATCTCACTTACTCTTACTAGAGCGGAAAAAATATTTTTAAATATGATAATTTCTCCAAATAGAAGTTTCACAACCAACCACAATAGGCTGAATTTAGTTATCAATTTCTTTAGACATTAGGCATCGTTGTGCAACGCAACAGTCGAATAAAATGTCAAAAATATATAAGATAGAGTTCACGTATTGATTTTTCATTGATGTCTACACCGCACTTTGTTCCACCAAATCAAGAAAGCGAAAACTTTCTTATGTCTAAGCAATATCCAGATGGGAATTCGAATCTGCAACTGTCTTATCTAAACCTATTTTAATTTCATACAACGTAAATGACATTTGATCTCCAATTTGTAACGCTCCAGGAGCTCCCTTTATATTTGCAATAAATAAGGGGACCGAATTAAAAATTCTTTCATTATGCCCCCGTATTTTTTGGTTTTACCATTTGTTGGGTGGGTTCTATTTGGCTCTATTTTTATGTAAGGAATAAAGAAGGAATTCTGTAGCTGAAGAGTGACCAATATAAAAAAAAAGTAATGTGTTCCGCCACTCAACACGCAATGCCTCAATTTGGCGGAAAGTGGGGAACGGAATTGTTGAAAGAGAATAGAGTGTCTCAACACTAGATTCTCTGGTTCCCTCTACCTACCCTGCTATATGCGGGATACAGCGTGAAGTTAAAAAAAAAAAGAAGTTCTCAATTTGATTTTTTTATCTGTGCTACCGAATAACTTTTATTGAGTGAACCAATTTTGATGGCTTATTTTTATGTGATAGCTAGTGGTGTAGTGGTCCCATTTAAATTGAATTTAATTTTGCTTCTTATATTATTTGTAATAATTGTACGTTCAGTAATTTTTTTTTAAGTCGGCTTCTTTTTTTGTAAAATCTTTATTATGTGTCGTATAAAACAAACGCATAAATGGTAATGTTCATGGATTCACATTGTAAATAAAAAATATATATATATTTAGCTTTTTATTGCTTTATATAACTTATTTTTTAGCTTTAAATGATGATAGAGATAAATTTCCTAAAGTAACAGTTATCATATTTAAAAATTTTGACGTAAAGTATGAATGTAGAGTGCTTCAAAATGCTATATACTGACGTAGCGCGACGTTGAGATCCACCGCACATCACCTAATGATTTCGGACGAAAAGTGATGAGCGAAGTGTTTTAACACTAGGTTCTCTACGTATACCCTGCTTTGCACTTAAAAGTGTACAAGTGCACTAACTTGAAAGTGGTATTGTAGTACAATTTATGTAATTATATACTTATGTATGTATTTTTTGGTATTTTTTATAATTTCTTTGTATTTTACGTGTAACATATTCATGGTACTCTCTATTTATTCTTCTATATGCTTTCTGTACTGAAATTTAAAATTCATTCTGTATTTTCTTACTCCAAATTAACAAACTTACGTTGACTGACAACAAAATCAACATTTCCTGCTAAACTTATAAAAAATCCTAGTACATATTATATTAAATCATACATTATTACTTTCATTATTTAAGATCGTAACTTTCAAATGTCTCCAGGAGGGTATATGAGTAATAGTGGTGCCCCTCGGTCTTAAGGAATTCAAATTACAGATTTTATGGCGAGGAAATCTGTTTAACGTTGGTAGGGGACGGTGGCACTTTTTCTTGTACTTCTAACTACTTTGTTATGTACTTATCGATTATACATATAGAGACCATCGTGGTGCAGTAGGATAGCTTCTGAGAGGTTATGGGTTCGATTCCCATTCAGGGATGATCATATTTAAAATAATTTCATTTCTTTTTTTTTTTTTATGGATAACGGATAGCAAACGAGCAGAAGGACCACCTGATGGTAAGTGGATACCTTCGCCCATGAACATCTACAACACCAGAGATGTTGTAGATGCGTTGCCAACCTAGAGGATATAGATGGAAGAGGAGGACAATGTAGTATTCCGCTCTCGGAACCACCACATTTTGGGGAAAGGATGGGTGGGAATGGGAAAACCTGGCTTACATGCCATCGAACCGGAACACATCATAAGATATTTGGCGGTTCGTCTTTGACATGATAGTGGTCGCGAGCCAGACGGAGGACGAACCTCCTACCATCAAACATATATATACATTTCTCTTCCTTAAGTAAGAGAACACAACGAGGCGCTTAGTTAATGAACGTAATTTCCGGCGGAAAGTGGGAAACGGAGTGTCTTAATAATATTTTCACTGTGACTGTCCCATTATGTGAGAAATTGAATTAAGACACATAGCATTCGATATATCTTTAAAGAAAATAAAAACAAGTGTATTATCACTAGATTATCTCTCATATCAAGTTAATAAAATACGGAAGTAGTTTTTTGCGACTACACACTTTATCCACCATAGTAGAGTATGTAGAGAAAAACTAGTGTAGAGACACTCCATTATATAATTTCCGTTCGAATTTAAGACATTGCATTTTGACTGTAAAGTGGCAGAACTCAACGCCGCGTTTCGTCTTAGACGCACGATGAAACGAAAATAATTTACATATAATCATTGCCTCGAGTGAGAATCGAACCTACAATCATCACGTTTACATTCAAACTCCAACACTAAAATAAATCTGTTATAGTGTAAAAATTACATTACATTGGTAACATAAAAAAGCCAGTATCTAAAACCTCGGGATTGTGTCCCCTCAATAATGTCATTCCCTCGACAATAGGAATTATTTTCATGCCTATCTTGTTTTTCCAATTTTGAGATAATTTACTTAGAAAATAGATTTTTTTCATTGCAGCTTTTTTTTGTTTGCGGTTTCGTGATTTTTTTCTATTAATGACTAATAGCATTTTTTTGATTGATAATTATAATTTTAACAAAAAAAGAAAAGCGATTTTAAATAAAATGCTATAAGATTTGTACAAGTTCAAAGGGTTCGATTCCCACAGCGGAAAAGAAAATAATAAATAATATTTAGTATTTAGTCTCCTCGCTCTGGTAACAAGGCAAAGCGCGGCGTTGAGTTCCGTCACTCAGCACGCAATCCCTCAATTCGGCGGAAAGTGGGGAACGGAGTGTCTTAACACTAGGTTCCCTCTGCTTACCCTGCTATATGCGGGATACAGCGTGAGCGTGAGGTTATTTACGTAAGTATGTGTTGTAAATATACTATATTATTATTATTCTTAAATTTAAACAAATTTAAGGTATAGTTAAGCGATATTTTACAA
>JAKGSA010001554.1:28804-52280 GCA_033558755.1 Philaethria dido | reverse complement strand
GTTCCCTCTGCCTACCCCGCTATATGCGGGATACAGCGTGAAGATATATATATAAATAATAATAAATCCCAATACCTCCAAAGGACTCTGCAACCCATCCAACAGACACGCCACATCATCAGCAGAGAGTGCAGCTCGCGCCGCACAGCGCGCAGTCTCCAGTAGCGCCACTGTGCACGCCGCTGCGACACGACCACTACTACTGCCTGCATATACATATATATTATAACTTATTATTTATTTAAAGACCTGTTTCCATCTAGAATAAGAAAAATAATTTTAGAAATGGTTAAGTTTGAAATCGGTTGTTACAATTTATTTGCTTCGATAGTTGGTTGGAAGAGAATCCTAATTAGCGTTAAGCCCGCCTTTTGTATATTTTTTATTTTGTGTGCAATAAAGAATTTCTAAATAAATAAGTAAATAGTAAGGTATACGATGATTATTCAAAAAAATTCTTTTCGTATAAATTTCGTATCGGAAATTTCTTACAGAGACATCAAAAAGAAATTGTAAGCTTGTGACATATTTTTTAACTTTACCAACATATAAAAAATTGCTCTTTTAACAATTTAAAAAAATATATTTTAGTAAAATATTAACTTATTATTTAAACATAACACCTAACTAACAAAATAACTAATAACAAACAGCTTTATAAAAGCATCATGACATTGGGAAAGTAGAATACGTTAATGGCCACGTTCAAGGCGCCATATTAGTTAGGGCACTTTGAACGATGAGAAACAATAAAAATTTAAATATAAAGCTCTACAACACATCACATACAAAATAAATCACAAAAAAGAATCCCATACCAATAAGATCAATAAGCAATCTAAACATTTGGTCGATGGGGAACAGTTGCGGGTGTAGCTGGTCCGGCGCGAACACACTGGACACGTCGCCTCGGAGCGCCGCGTGCGTTGTTATCACAGAGAGACCGTTCACTACCATCGATTCGTTGCTGCGAGCCATGCCACTTGTCAGGCCTGGATAGAAAGACCAACATTATTAACCTATGAAGTTAAATAATTTAATTCAATAACATGTAATATGCTTCATTTTTTGAACGAAGCTGCAGATTCACTAAATTTAATGCCTCAGACCCGAGAAGAACCGACGCTATATTCTCAGCGGGACTTGTTTTTTAAATTAGTCAATACCTTGCAATTATTTATTAGTGACAATGATATCTTTGAAATAGATTGGAGCGAGTATTTCGTACCCAAGGTGGGACTTTATAAAATCACTCAATTAGTGATAGTGGTAATAACGCTTAACAAATGTCTTCTTACTTCTTTTTTTTTTTTTAACTTCACGCTGTATCCCGCATATAGCAGGGTAGGCAGAGGGAACCAGAGAACCTCGTGTAAAGACACTCCATTCTCTTTCAAAATTTCCGTTCCCCACTTTCCGCCAAATTGAGGCATTGCGTGTTGAGTGGCGGAACTCAACGCCGCGCTTTGCCTTGTTACCAAACCCAAGAAATGAAAATACTAAATTTTACATTTTCTGGAGTAGGAATCGAACCCACAACCTGTCGCGTTTACAGTCACACGCTTGTGCCTCTGCGCCACGACAAGCTACTTTTTTAAAATTATGAAATAGAACATTGTCAGATATTTCTTGGGATCCTATTGTAAAAACATACAAATAAAGAAAAAACATATTTAATTTCAATACTTTTTTATGTACATTCACCTTTTGCTTCTTTGCTTTGAAAAGAGGAAGCCAAATATTAAAAATTAAACATTGTTTTTTCTTTCTGTTATTTTTTTAAAACAGTATAGCATTTAGGTCATCATATATATCGAAACCCAATAAAAAATATATTTTATTAATTAGTTTACTAGAACTTTCCGTAGTATACTTCTAGTCATATTTCCATACTAACAATATTCATACATACAAATAAAAACTAGCCTTGCTTAAGCAGTGGGAACACATAACAGAACCCTGGCGCAGTGAAGTGGTTCTGCTTGCTAGGGTCAGAGTCCTCATCCTCTCCCTTAGTGGCGGAAATGGTAGCGTGTACCAAGTTAATTGTGCGTATTGTTGCTTTGTTCAAGTCCTCTTCCTCCCAGCTGGGGTCCAGGTCACATTGGGGTTTGAATAGCCTGGAGATAAGGTTAAAGTTATATAATTATATCTATTATGTTATTGAGTCACTCAATATGGCAGATAATAAAAATACATACTACAAATGAAACTATTGGCAGTAAAAAGTTGGGATTTGGCAAGTGGAGTCCTTAAAAACGCTAAACTCAGGAAATATTAAATTCATTTTGGAAATTTAACTTGATGACATCGAAATATCTCACAATTTTTAATTTGTTTATAAACGATGAAATCACTAATATATTAGAATTACACTAATATTTGTTATAAAAAATCTTTTTCTTCTATTGATTCTATAGATATAGATATAGAATTAAAAAATTCCATTTTCAACAAAATATTTTATACTTATTAATCACTTATATCAAAGTATTTGAAAATACAGTTCTGAAAATCCAACATTTCGAATTCTTCCAAAATCAGAACTCAAGGTAAGAACATTCAAACGAGTTTCCGAATACCAAAATATAAGCGATAATCTGGTTAAAATAGTTTCATATAAGAATTGGCAAAAATTAACTATTTTATAAATAAAATCACCTAATAGTAGTCCTAGCAACATGATCAGCGAGCACAGCATGTTTAGGCAGCAACACAGTTCTTAGGCGGCAGTGCGCGGGCGCGATACGCGGCGCCGCTAACGGCGACCGCAACGCCGCCAACAACGCACGCAGGAGCGATCGAGCACGCACGCCTAGCGCCAGCGTTGAACCCCGCGCTGTCGCTTCTACTAACTGCACTGCTTTCTCTACGCCCGTGTCGAGCTGAGGGTATAAAAAGAAGAAGTTAGAATTATCTATTTATTTAAATAGGGATTATATTTCAATTATTTATAATTTAAAAATTATAATAGGCTATTGTAGCGCAGTGGAATAGTGTGATTGTAAACGCGGATGGTTGTGAATTCAATTCCTTTTCGCCGAAATAATGATATTTAAATTATTTTTATTTCACTCTGGTATAAAGCCCAGTGTTGAGTTTTGCTATTTTGTGGCAAACGGTAGTGGAAAACGGAAAGTAGTGACTCTAGGTTCTCTCTGAAGTTAAAAAATAATAAATTACACTGATACTGGAATTTTATTACAAATTTATACCATAAGTGGCAACACCGAGAGCCGATATTTCATATATACCTTAGTACTTTTAATTATACTTGTATATAAATATGTTTCATACATAAAGTACTCCCTTAACAATTTCAATATATACTTTTAGTCTCACCTCAGCTAAACGCTCACGAATGGCACTTTCTTTGGCAAGTTGGGCTTTTATCGCTTCCTTTTGTTTGGCTGACAATGGAACCTATAAAATAATAAAAAAAAAAACAATTTATGATTGAAGATTAATTGATATTAATTTGCTTTAATTGACTATAACAAGAAATTAGTGTAAACATAATAAGTACCTCTTTAATTTTGCCCTCTCTACGTCTCTTCTCGTCAAGTTCGCGTCGCAGCTGCAACTCCTCCAATTGTTCCTTGTAGCTATACGCTTTGCTCTCACGTTTTAGATTCATTTCTTTGTTTTCTTCACTTCTATGAGTAATGTAATAAATAAATATTATTCTTACATATTTTTAAATTATTTCGAAACACGCATATGTACATATTATAATAAGGTATGTATGTATGTATGCATAAAGTGCTTGTGTGTGCAATTGTGAGTGCATTTTAAACATGATTTACATTTAAGGTCAGAAAAAGTCATTAATAAATATCCGTAAATATGTTGATAAATGAAAAAGCATAATTCATGACAAAACCTATCATATTTCTATTTTTTTTTTTTGCTTTACGCTGCATATAACAGGGTAGGCAGAGGGAACCTGAGAACCTAGTGTTAGGACACTCCGTGTTTCTTTGATATATATTTACATGCGTGGTGTGTGTATATATGTGTGTGTGTATGTACATAACAGTCACACACATACCCAGGCACAACACTTTTATCATACAGATGTCCTGCTGGCGTGAGGTACACGAAGTAGTCATCCCTGGACACCGACAGCAGGTCAGGGCGCTGCAGCGCATCCAGCGCTGTACGCAGCGCCGCACCGCCTGCGCCGTCAGCGCTGCAGCGCACCAGCGTTGACACTACGTTGCTTACGGTCTGTTGAGTTACGTCAATGTTCTTTTAGTTTAGGTCTTAATATATTTTATGGGCTTTTTGTTCAAATAGTTTTAGCAATATCATAAATTAAAAGAAAAATAATTATTGAAAACACAGAATATATGAGAGCTGTGGAAAATTATAATCCAAAAATTTATATATTTATGGGCAAATTTGTACTTTTTTTTTTTTTTTTATGGATAACTGATGGCAAACGAGCAGAAGGACCACCTGATGGTAAGTGGTTACCTTCGCCCATGAACATCTACAACACCAGAGGCGTTGTAGATGCGTTGCCAACCTAGAGGATACAGATGGAAGGGGAGGACAATGTAGTAGTCCGCTATCGGAACCACTACATTTTGGGGAAAGGATGGGTGGGATAGGGGAAAACCTGGCTTACATGCCATCGAACCGGAACACATCATAAGATATTTGGCGGTTCGTCTTTGACATGATAGTGGTCGCGAGCCAGACGGAGGACGAATCTCCTACCACCAAGCAGTTGCATATAAATACATATATGTTTACATATTTTTTGTAATGTTTCAAAATATTATTACTTAATCACTCAATCAAAGCATTACTTGTATTTAGTTAATAATTTATTTTAAAAAAACAAATCCATTAATATTTGAGAAAATGTATATACATTTCATGTCAACTTATTGCTATATATATTTCTTATTGAAAATCGACTTATTCATCTCTTTCTTACAGATCTAATATATTTAAAATAATATATGTCTATATTAATACCTCAGTTGGCGTAAAGTTGGTAATGTATATATTCTTCAGTTTATTTAAATGAGTTGAAACTAGTCTGTGAGGGTCCAAATGCAAATACGCCACCAGTTTGAGCCAAGCACGCTGGTTCACTGCCACAGCCAGTGGCTGGTGACAGCAGGGGAGGGCTTCTAGAGCTAAACTCTCGGAATCTTCTTGTTTATATTCTAAAATTTATTATTATATATTGTATAGTTAAATTAGTAATAATTAAAAAAAGAAATTTTGACAACAACAATTGAGGCTATTGTGGTACAGTGGGACAGTTTATGACTGTAAACGTAATTGGTTGTGGGTTTGATTCCCAGTTGGGGAAATGATTGCATTTAAATTGTTTTCAATACATTCTAGTAAGATATAGTGCAACGTTGAGTTTCGCCACTTAACACTCAATATCTCCAGTTCTAGTGAGTCTTAACACTAGGACTCTTCTCTCTGACTACTATCACTTAGCTTTTTAAGAAAAAACGTGACCTTTATTAATACATAGCTTCACGCTGTATCCCGCATATAGAAGGGTAGACAGAGGAAACATAGTGTTAAGACACTCCGTTCCCCACTTTCCGCAAAATTAAGACATTGCGTGCTGAGTTTCGGAGCTCAACGCTGCGCTTTTGCCTTGTTACCAAACCCAGGAAATGTAAAATTTCATTTCCTGGAGTGGGAATCGAACCCACAACCTGTCGCGTTTACAGTCGCATGCTTGTGCCTCTGCGCCACGACAGGCGTTAATAATATAAAATAATATAATATTTATACACATAATTATTTTTTAAAATTACCTCTATATGAACACAGTGCTTGAACACAATCTAGAATCATCTTCCCTGTCACATCCGCCTTGTCCTCCGGAGGCGTTTTTTCCTTCACCGTAAATATCTTCCCTTCATCGAGCACTTCATTGAATTTGGTCACTAAATTCTTCGCTAAGAACGCCTTACTTCCACTGGCAAGTAGATCTTTCACCTCTTCTAATGCCACTGACCGTACTGACTTAATTGGTGATATGAGTGTCAGTATAAAAGCTTTGAGGACGGGTGAGTTTTGGTCACTGGCAACACTTTCATATTTGTCGAGCACAGTTCTGCATAGCAACACCACCTGTATTAGGACTATAAAGGGGTAAATGTTATAGCGCTACCTTAGAGCAAATTAATACAAAAAAATAAGTTAAAAAATCATCAATCTACTTAAAAATCAACTGAATAAAAATTTTAAAGCTAACTGTTTATATATAAGCAAAATGAACAAAATTTTAATATTTCATAATGACTTACTGAATTAATTTGTGCTAATCCTATCTAGTATCTGCTGAAGCACTATATTCTATATATGTTTTTAAAGAAATAATTAGTCTATTTATTATAAAGAATATGTGATGGAGTAAAGTGACGGTTAGGGAGGGAAGAAGTAGTATGAGGGGTACATGTAGGGTACAGGTAAGTGGTTCGTGAGGCGGGGGTAGTATAGTGAAGTTATTGGAGAAAGAAGGGTGTATTGTAATCTGTTAGGGGCAGTCAGGTTATATTGTGTTATGAGTATTATTCTTTAAAGAGTATGGGGTTTTAAGGGGTGCAATGGGTAACATTCATTAAAAGAAGGAAATATTATATAGAATGGGGGAGTCGTGAGGTGAGATAATATAATGAGTCTTAATCTAGAGGACTAGTATTAAGGACTGATGAGGAGAATGCATAGCGAGTGTTAGTTATTGAGACGGTAGGGTAATTATAATGTGATAAGGGCAATCGTGTGGTGTGTGGTGGTGTCGGTATTACCGTCGTCGGCGGCGGCGGCGAGCACGCGGTCGTGCAGCAGCACGTGTCGCTGCGGGTGCGCGAGCGCCGCCCACGCCGCCTGCGCCGGCAGCTCCTGCGACGCGTCCGACCGCGCCAGCGCTGACATCGCGCATATACCCTCGCTCACTATTAAATGCTGAGGACACATTTATGTTAAATTAACTGTTTTTATTATGTTATATCCTACTAATGACGTGAAGTAAAATTTACTGCAATGGGATCAGTATTTGTTACTCTTTCTCTTTTACTGAACAGATTTTGATAAAAATTTACAGTAATATGCGTTTACATCAAAATAACACGTAGGTTAATTTATAACCATCTTAATATAACAAAGTCTTATAGTTTTTAACATTTAAAAATTTATTAAGATTATTGGTACGCCTAAGTTATATTTACATCATTAAACTAAATGATATAAGTAAACATATTATTTCTAAATCAAGCATTTATCAATATAGGGTCAATAACTTTATTTTCAACTAAAAAACAAACGTTAATCCAATTTATATACCTGTAAAGGTTGCTGCACAGCCTTCTCAACAGCAGCAAGTAGCGCGGGGCGCAACGCCGCCGACACCGCCGGAGTGGTCGCCTGTCGCAACGCACGCGCCACTAGCGACGTGTATGCTATGCGTACAGCTTGCGTCGTACTTTTTGCTGATAAGCCTTTCTGTAAACAATGACAATATATATATATATATATATAATTATTATTTATAGTAGATTTTAAACATAATTAGTTTTGGATTCGATAAATTATTTTCATTTATCTGATCTACGTATAGCAAAGCGCAGCATTTGAACTGGAATGGATTTTTTTGTGTTTCGTCGTCATCGATATTGTATTCTAGAGAGTAGAGTAAGAGCTAATAGCTTCTTTCTCATTACATATGCTTATATGTATATAGTAACTTAGTTAAATAAATATTACTTTTTATTTATAACAACAATAATTTTAAAATTAATATAAAAGTCCTCAAAATTTTTATCTGTATTTTTAAATACATGAAATAGCAGTCGTCAACTTATCAATCGTCTGCGTTGTCTATCATTCGCTCAATAATAAAAGAATTATATATATAAAAAATATATTTACCTTATATATTTGTAAAATTTTATCCGACATAGGTACATTTAATCTATGAATCCACCTATAAAGTGCTTCTAAGGCGACGCAGAGTGTGCGCTCGTGTGACTCGCTGTCTAGTACCTTGGATATTTGTATGACTACTTCATCAAACAGTTTCAATTGTTCCTCAGGTGATACTGCTAATTCACTTAGTGTTGCTACACCCTGAAAAATAATTTATAATTTTTATTTACGAGTACATTCAAAAACTAGGGAGTTCCACCCTATCCACTCGCTTTGTTCCCCAAATCCTCCTTGTAACCATGTGGCTTTTCAATAAATCTATCAATCGCCCTGCAATATGGCTGTAATATAAAACAATAATACGGCGCAGTGGCTAATAACATTTATACACAATAGAAAGATAAGTTATAACTCTTCTTATATATTTATATAAACAAGTCGACTTAGCAACTTATTCACACCTGTTTTTTGCGGTTTTGAAAATATTATTTCCATAAATAAATGAAAAGTCATCATAAAATGTTTATTATATGTGAGTTCCATTGTCAGCCAAACATAAGGCGACAAAAGTGCAACTTGCCAAGAACATCACCATTCGCGACCATTTGATACAAACCTACTACCAAAACCATATAAATAAAAAATCCACAACATCTCACATTAAGAACAGCAATCTTGTCTTCACTGGAGGTAAGTTTCCCATTGGCCCCGTTATAGTGCGCGAATGCGTGCGTGAGGAGTGCGCGCGCGGCGGCCGGCGCGGAACAGCGGCGACTCACAGCGGCCAGCGCCACGCACGCCTCGCTGCGCACCCACTCGTCGCGGGAGTGCAGGTTCACTGGGAAATGTTAAGATTTAATTGTTATATTGTTATAGTACTTACGTTTTATCGCAGCTTTATGCTTTTTTCCGCATACTAGTATAGATAGGAAGTTTCTAGTTTCTTATATAAACTGTATCATTCATTATACAGGGTGCGATATTCGCGGTGATATTATATCAGACATAATAATGACAGTAGCAAACAATCAAAAGGATGTAATTTTTTTTTTAGCATAGCAGGGTAGGCAGAGGGAACCTGAGAACCTAGTAAAAATTCACTCCGTTTTCCACTTTCCGCCGAATTGGAGCATTGCGTTCTGAGTGGCGGAACTCAACGCCGCGCTTTGCCTTGTTACCAAATCCAGTAAATGATAATATTAAACTTTTACATTTCCTGGAGTGAGAATCGAACCCAAAGCCGCGCGTTTACAGTGGCACGTTTATGCCTCTGTACCACGACAGGCGTAATAATTGAAAGAATGTAATAATTCTTAAAATATGGAATCATTACAATGGAGACAAAATTTGAACCAGTGTTACCTTCCTATATCTATGTCCAATCATAATAAATCTCATCATATTCTAATTTTTAAATTGTATTTATGACTTTTAATACTATAACAATACAAAACATACTGCTTACCTATTAAGCTCTTTCCAATATCAACAGCTATGCCATCAACATAAACATTCAAATTAGCCACAACCTCCCCCACTGCTTGGATGATTGTCTCTGGACTCCTCAACATGGCCTTATGGAGGGCTGGCAACAGGGTGTCTTGGACATCAGATGATTGTAAAAGATGAAGTAAGTCTGAACAACCTCTTATGTAATTGGAGTTTGGCCGAGTCTTCACAGTGATCAGGCTTTTGATTAGGCTCTCTAGCATTTTTGCCTGATGATATTACATAACATAATGTCAATAATTGATATTTAAATTAAAAAAAGGTATATGTAAGATAATATATTTGTATTATAGTATTTTTATGTTTTTGAAAAGACTAAATAATATATCCCTTTATAATACACAACAAACTATACGGAAATATCACAAAATTTATCTAGTATATTTTTAAATAATATTTATATATAAATATGTGAAGCAAGAACTGGATCCCTTTTTACGAAAAATATGTGGACGGAGGAGCATAAAACTTGGCACACTTATAGTTTATATAATGATAGAGTGCAGAATGATAATATCTTTCTAAATGAATGCATAAAAAGTACATAAGTTAATAAAATAAAAGTTACACACACTACCATGGTTTGACATCCATGTTATATAAAGTCAAAATTTATATTGATTTATCAATTCGTTGACGCGTTAAAGACGCGTTGTCTAAAGGTAACGCGTCATTAACGCGTCACGCGAGGGCACTAGTATTTTTAAATAGTGAGTGAAGGTATAATTTTAATAGAATGATTGTAAACTATATTATGAAATAATCAGCTGTAACCTGCTGCTTCACTATATATTTCAAATTGATTATGAAGAAAATTACCTTGTGTTGCAAAATAAGGGTCTCATCTACCACTTGCTTAGCATGTTTGCACAAAGCAGAAAATGCCACACACACTTGAGGCCCAGAATCAGGTGCTTGTAACAACAACACATTGACCCATTTTAATAATTTTTCATTGCCCATCAAGGTCCATAAATTGTGCAACTGAAATTGAAATTTAGTAACTTTTATAATTAAGTATAAGTTATTATTTTAGGAAATGTTAGCATTTTCATTTTCTGGGTTTGGTAACAAGGCAAAGAGTGGCGTTGAGTTCTGCCACTCAGCAGGCAATGCCTCAATTTGGCAGAAAGTGGGGAACAGAATTGTTGTACGAGAAGTCGTGACACTAGGTTCTCGGGTTCCCTCTGCGGGTTATACGTGGGATACAATGTGAAGTTAAAAAAATATATATATTTATAGGCCATTGTAATATTGCGCAACAATATCTAACTATAAATATGAATGGTTGTTGGGTTTGATTCTCATTTGGGAATGATTATATTTAAAATTATTTTAATTTCTCCACCACTTTACACACAATTCTATGAATTTGCAGCAGATAGCAGGCAAACAAAGTGTTGTGACACAAGTTTTCTGTCACTACAGTATGAAATTTAAACTAAAATACTAAATTGAATATATATTCACCACTGTATATCCTTTATCATTTTTTTTCTTATTTCCATAAGCAGTGACTACAGCTAATAGGTTTGCTTGAGTTAGTACTAAAATATTGTAATCTAAAGAATCTTCTTGTGTCTTTAAGGATCCCTCCACCAACTCTCTTGTCCACCTTAATGCATATAAGCCAGTTTGGCAAGTGCTTTTTCTGAAATATTTACATCTCAATTATGTTAATCTATAAACAGATGTTATATTATGTCTTAAATTCAGGTAAAAAGAGTGCCTTGACACTAAGTTATGCAATGCAGGAGAAAGAGTAAAGTTATTTCAATACTTACGAAGATGCAGTACATTTTAAATGTTCAGATACTTCTAATAGTGATGGTAGCAAATTCTTCAAGGTCCAATCTTTGTGTTCCTTTGCGAGGTAAGCCAATAAGCTCTTTATATATGATTGAGATGTAGAGTCTCTATATCTATTTAATGTTAACAGCAGCACTCGGCATACAAATTTCACTACTGGTTCAGTTATACCTGTCCATTATAATAATATTGATTAAAAAAGAGCTATTTTGATTATTATTGTATTATATAAAACATAATAAAAAGCAAGATCACACTATAGAAAATACAATTCATAGCTCACAATGTTATATCAATATAACCTATACATTCATAAACCTCTACCTGTACAAAATGTTACATGACAAACAAGTATCTATAGTATATTGATGTGAAGTGAATAATAACAGGACCCTCCTGTCATCTGCATATGATATATTTTTGATTAATGCACCGGAGATCGGTGCTATATTCAGTTGGCTAGTGTAAGCTAGGGAATAAAGGATCAATACAGCTTGTCTGGGCCTGACCTATACAATTATGTTATATGTAACACAAATTGTAGGTGTGTATTGTAACACACAAGAACTTTTTAACGCCAAACTTACCAGGTGTTGATAAAACATCCTGAATTTCTTTAAGAACTTCACATCTTCCTTTCAAACTTGCGGTTTGAATTTTAAATGGAATATCTTTTAACTTCTTTAAAACCTGTTAATAAATCGAAGCGTTTAGTTTTTGCTGGCGTTTTGTTAAAGAATTTCATCCGTTGTTATTGAATTTACCTCAGAATCTGCCATTTTCTAAAAAAACATTCAGAATTTTAGAAAAATCGGCCTGCAAAAGCACACGTCTTGCTACACATCACAGATAAGGAAAGAAATATAGACTGACAGCTGTCAAGACAAATTGCCATATGAGTATTATTATAGAATTGAAGAGTATATATTTTTTGATTGCCTAAGTTTGATAATGAATATATTGTTATGATTCATTCACGATTATCAGAGATTTATTATTAACTATTATCAATTACTGTGAACAAAGATAATAGTGATAACTAAGTCATTATATTGGATTGCAAAATAATTATAATTACGACATATTAATCAATATTTATTTACCACGATAAATGATTGTTTGTTCTAGAAAATATTTTTTTTAGAATAATATTATCAGTAAAAGATTACTTTAATGTTGTGTTCAGGTTGTAATTAGTACACATACCTGTACAATAAGCAAAAATATTGATTTATTTTAAGTTTTTGGTATGAAATATTCTGAGCTGTGATAAAAACTTTATAATAATCTGTAAGCACTCAAGAGCCAGTGTCAACTGTCAATGTATATTGTTATAAATTTGATTTACCCGCACAGTTATTATATTTGTCTACTACAGTTTATATTTAAAAGGCCGTAATAAATATGCTGTGTTTTGTGTAATGGCTTTCTAATAGTTCCATTATGGAGTCACGAGAAAAGTATCTATCTGAACTTCGAGATTATATCGATAAAGTAGAAAGTGAAGTTGCAATGGTATTACAGAGTTTACAATGGACTAGAACTTCTTTATTAAAGGTACAATTATATTTATACAAACTATTTCCAAATTAAAGCTAATAAAATACTTGACTAAGCTAATACTTCTAATATCAAGAATTCGAAATTCCGAATTCGAAACATTACGTGCTATGTGGGTGAACTTACCGACTCGACTTTATTTTACTAGAGCTAGGAAATTAAAATTACTTAAATTTAATCATGACCCTGAGTGGGATTTGGACTCAAAACCAGTTGCGATTACAGTCATATGCTGTCCCACTGTGGCATGTTGTCTGAACATGGATGATAATCAATAAATATAATATCCTAATAAAAAGTATTGTTTCAGCCTATTCAAACCGATACTTGTAAATATGACTCTAACCATATTATGCCTGTTCAAAAACTTAATAAACATGAAAAACTATGCTATTTAAAATCAAAAGGTTACTCTAAGGAAGACCTGTTTTTACCTGAGCCTTTAGATCCATCTGCTCCTACAGTAGTGAAATTAAGTAAGTTATGATTATATTAATCAAATAATTATATTTAAAATAAGCAGTTACATGCTTCATTTTTTGAACATCAAATAATTTACCACCAGTTCACAAAATATCAAAACAAGTTGTGTGTGTTAAACATATGGAAAAAAACAATTTCTTTATTTAAATTTAATACATATTGCTCTACTTTTTCAGCATCAGAAAATATAAAGGATATAATAGAAAAAGCTGCCAAATCTGATCCATTATTTAAACGAGGTATGCTTGACGTTGGATTTTCCTATAGCATTTACAATGGTGGTTGAATTATATAAGAATATTATAATGTTTTTTATTTTCATATTTACAGTAAGTTCTCAAACCACTGGCTTAGCGTGAAATATAATGTATCCTTTATAATATTTATGTACAATTTTTTTTTTAACTTCACACTGTATCCCACATATAGCGGGGTAGACAGAGGAAACCAGAGAATCTAGTTTTAAGACACTCCATTCTCTTTCAACATTTCCGTTCCCTACTTTCTGCCAAATTGAGGCATTGCATGCTATATACATTTAATTTAATCTATTCCCTTCACAAAAAAAAAAATTAGGTGATAATGTTTTTTTCTGTAATATGTTGTCAACTAGTAATGAAATAATATTACTGTTATATGTCATCCATAACTCATAAAAGGTACCAGAAATGAATCAGAAGCACTGACACTAGCACGGCTACAAGCAACTTTTACAGCTGATGAGAGAAGAGCCATACATGATGCTGTAGTTAAAATGGTTCCTTCTTGTCATGATCTTGTGGATCTAACACTGGCTAGGTAGGACATTTTAAACTGTTAATGATTTTAAAATAACTGGTAATAAATATTTGTCATGTCAAATATTTAATTATATTATTTAAGGAATCCATACCTCAAAAGAAAGTTTGTTGTCTGCCAGTATGTTTGTCTTTCGTCCACTCTGTCAGTCCGTCTGTGTGTTGATCTGTTAAGAGCCTTTTTTTTCCTTAACCTTCTACTTAAAAATCAGTTTGCTATCAACCGTTTATTTGTCTCAGATGTTTTGAGAGCAGCAGAACTCAAACATTGCCTTTGCCAGAGAATTTATTTCTTTAATATAAGACTTCTATTTCTTTAATATGATAGTCGTACCTTTAACACTTTAAATTATAAAATAAAAACCAAAATAAATAATGTGATTATTTATTAACAGTGACGAAAAAGGTTCAAAAGAGGTCCAAAAGTCCCGTGAGCAAATCTTAGCGGAACTTCGTGATACGAAGCGACGCAGGCCCCGATATCGTGGACTGGGTCAACGCAACTACTCCCACGAACTGAGACAGGTCATAGACAGTCAGGTGAGTTTTTTGTTTTATATATGAATATATTAATATTCATTAGAGGGAACTATGAAAATACATGTTGTGTAGGCACATCAGAAGTTATGCATCTTTGACGATATATATTTAATATTTTCATTTTCTATAGTGAGAATCGAACCCACAACCTGTGGCAATCACACGCTTGTGCCTCTGCGCCACGTCTGGCCAAGAGAAGTATAAATTGTTATCTCATTTGTAATAAATTTTGAGGAAGTTTTAGTGCTCCCATATATACCACAAGGAATCTACATGCAAAATTTCTAGTTTCGACACTTAGTAGTTATGGCTCTATAAAGTCTGTCAATCACTCAGTAATGGAAGAGTTTTGTATATTTTAAAAGGTTTATAAACCATTCATGTTGCTTTTTTTAACAATAGAAATAAAACAATATTATATGTTATTGACATCAGTTCTTAACTATTGATTAATGTAAGGAAATCTTTTTTAATAATTTGATCATATTGAAAATTCGTCTGTAAGACAGCAAAGGATTTGCAATATCTCGAATTGATTCTAAAAATGCGTGTGATTCCAAAAAAAGTGAAATTTATTTCCTGTATTTCGTTTGTTAGTGTTAATCGCATACTTAGGAGACGAAAAACGCTTAGAAAACGTATAAATTATTTGAACGCAGCGGTATATTTTTTGTTTTCTAAAAATGCTTTTCGTTTCAAAAGTGAATTATTTCCTAAGTATTATAACTGCTATATTAGTTCTAATATAAAAAAATACTCTCTAAACAGATGGAATTATATATAGACGCAATAAGGAAAAGACAAGCAGACTTTGTAGGAGATTATTTCGAGCAATACTATCCTGATGGAAAAGAAGATCGTTCTAGTCGACATACAAGTAGAGATAAACAAGATCGACGTAAAGAAAGATCATATGGAAGAGAAGGAAGAATTTTAGTAAGACATGGAAGAGGACGTAGTATACGTGATAGTTATGACGATCGTAGGTCACGTGATGATCATAGTGAAAGGAAACGTCGGAAAGAAAGAGATAGCTGTAGTTCAAGTTCAAAGAATGGAAAGAGAAAAACAGAGTATGACAGGAGAAGGTCATATGATAGGAGTCATAAATATGAAAAGCATGGAGATAGAAAATATAGGCAGTAGTTTCATAAATATACTTTTAAATATATATATATATATATATATATATATATATTTTAAATATTTATTTTGTCATTTCTTTTGATGTTGGTTGCGTATGATTATTGATATAGACGATCTTACTAACATGATTTCCATGTTTTTTTTTATGAAATCGCTCATTTGGCTTAACAAAACCCAAAATCTGCAATAAGCTTGGCTTCTTTATATTTCAACTTACTCTATAAATACCTAGTTCTTAGTTTCTGTTATTATTATCAATTTATTATTAATACATTATTATAGATATACACTATACTTTTTGTTTGAATTACTTTTTTTTTATTACTATTCATATTAATTTTCCATGACTAAAAACAAGCCTAAGATTCATAGACCTATAATTAACTTTAGTCCTAGTTAACTAATTAAGATTTAAAATAAAAGAAAATCAACTTCAAAAAATGTCCTGAAAATTAATGTAATCGAATAGTTAACTCGTCAGATCTTAACTAAATTTGAATGGGACCACAGAAGAAGCACTAGCTATCATAAAAAAATAGAATAATCACCACTGGTTCAGCCAAAAAAGTTATGTGGTAACACACATAAAAAAAAATACATTGAAATTTCTCCTCCATTTTTGAAGCCTGTTAAAAAGTTAGCAATACAAGCTTCACGCTGTATCCCGCATAGAGCAGAGTAGGCAGAGGGAACCTGAGAATCTAGTGTTAAGACACTCCGTTTTTTTTTTTTTAACTTCACGCTGTATCCCGCATATGGCGAGGTAAGCAGAGGGAACCAGAGAACCTAATGTTAAGACACTCCATTCTCTTTCAACATTTCCGTTCCCCACTTTCGTGGAACTCAACGCCGCGCTTTGCCTTGTTACCAAACCCAAGAAATGAAAATACTAAATTTTACATTTCCTGGAGTGGGAATCGAACCCACAACCTTTCGCGTTTACAGTTAGTCGCACGCTTGTGCCTCTGCGCCACGACACTCTGTTCTCTTACAACAATTCCGTTTCGTTTGTATACAAGTTATTTTGCTTTTAATTCAACTTAATCGCCTTATCATAACACGTAATAGGTTTATTACAATTTATCAAATGACAAAAAGAAATAACGCGTTAAGGGAAATAAAGTTAAACGTTGGAACGTAACGGTATCGGCATTAAGCATCGTCTCGCGCTTAACGAGCTGTAACACTTGAAGTACCATATAATGTGTGATATCCACGTACAAGTATAACTATGAGAATAAAATATATTTTTATCCATAATAACTTAGAGCCCAGTCGTGGGGTAGTCAACAAGTGTGCGAGGATAAACGCAACAGGTTCGGTTCCAGGGAATGAAAATATTAAATATTTATTTATTTATTATTTTTTTTTTTGTTTTTTTTTTTAACTTCACGCAGTATCCCGCATATAGCAGCGTAGGCAGAGGGAAGCTGAGAACCTAGTGTTAACACACACTGTTCTTTTAGAACTAGAACTTTCCGCCGAATTGAGGCATTGCGTGTTGAGTGGCGGAACTCAACGCCGCGCTTGGTTAAACGGTTACACCAAATTAGATAAATTTCTTTTATGTATACAATATTGCCAGAAGAAAGTTTGTATAGGTATAATATAAAAAAATGGCAAATATTATAAAAACAGTAATCGCTACATAAACATATCGCACCTTTAGAATTATAGGGACCTACTCAAAAAATCATGATTTAATTTCTTTACCACAAAACGACTTAAGACAATGATCTTTATCGACTTTGATTAAAATAAGAATATATATTAAAATATAATAAAAAAGAATCTTTTCAAAAAACTTAAATGTACAAATCTCTATTTGACGTTTACCAAAACATGATATTTTTAAATAGGTCACTATAATTCTAAAGGTTATAGGCTATACGGCGGTACAAAGTTCTCCGGGTCAGCTAGTAATACATACATAGATTCACGCTGTATCCCGCATATAGGAGGGTAGGCAGAAGGCACCTAGTGTTAAGACACTCCGTTCCCCACTATCCGCCGAATTGAGGCATTGCGTGCTGAACGGCAGAACTCAACGCCGCGCTTTGCCTCGTTACCAAACCCAGGAAATTAAAAAATCCATTTCCTGGAGTGGGAGTCGAACCCACAACCTGTCGCGTTTGCAGACGCACGCTTTTGCCTCTGCGCCACGACAAGCGTTAGCAGCTAGTAATAAATACTTTCAAATGAAAGTTAATTAATATGTTTATCCTTAAATATATAACATAGATGATGGCGACCATAAAAATGCATTTCACTGGCACATTACGGTATGCGCTGCGCAGCGCATCACGCATCAAACACGTTAGAGAAACTGGATGCATACGAGTATGTGATTACTGCGATCTAATTTTTATAGTCTGATGCCTCTCGCACTTGATATAAATATAACAGATGATAATCTCGCCCTTTAACCGTAATGAATAGAATTTAAATGTTTTCACGCTTTTTCTCGTATAGCAGGGTTGGCAGACAGTAACTAGTGTTAAAACACTCCGTTCTTTGCTTTCATTTGACATTGCCTGCTGAATGGCGGGTCTAAACGCCGTGATTTGTCTTACCAAAGTAAAAAAATGTCAATAAATATAAAATCTCTCCGAGTGGTATCGAACCAACAACAAATAGTATTTATAAATATGTAGTTTTTTATTTGGAAAGAGCAACTGTTGAGTTTCTTGCCGGCTCTTCTCAGCAGAACTGTCTTCCGAGCTCGTGGTAGCTTCCGTTAGGACTGACACTACTGACATCTTTTGTAAATTGACAATTCGAAAGTGCTTGTATTAGCCTCTCTCAAAAAAAAAAAATGATTTTGATTTTAGTCAAACATTAACGTACTGCACTACGATGGACTCTAGTAGTTATCATTTAATTTTACAGTTATCATTATACTGTATTATAAAACAAGAACAAAAAATCGAACCTAGTACCATCGCAAAAATTTTAATTCAAATTTAATTACAACTAATCGGCTGAGTGTTAAAAAAAAGGTAATTTAAACAAGCACCCAATAATTTGAATTATTTACGATGACACGCACGACGACGAGAGTTTCTCTCATCAACATACGCGCTTTAATTAACGAGTGCTAGAAGTAATACTTTGGTTGTTATTTGGAGTGTGGAGATTAATATATGGAGAAAATGTAATAAGTATGTTTACCCTATGATTATGTAGATTTTTAGTGCCCTGCTTGCATATTTAATGCCGTTTTGGCAAAGTGGGATAGCGTTTGTAAGCACGATTGTTTGTAGATTCGATCACCACTCTAGGAAATTATTAAATTAAGCTATTTTTATTTTTCCGCTCTGGGAAAGCAACTCGCGCTACGTACGAATAAATGAAGTGTCGTGACACTAGATGCTCTCTAAAAACCATGAAATTCTAGAAAGTCTTCGAAATAATGAGCATAAGCATAGTTTACATAATCTTATCTTTGGATTTCGCGATTTTTACACCATGACTTTTGTAACCGCGGACTAAAGTATTCGAAACGTCGGTTTCCTAAAAATATACGCGGTTAGTCCGGTTAATATACTTTATTATATAATTAAAATTTAAATAATACCTTAAAAATTACAAATATTATGAATAATTAAAATATTCTACTCGTCAGATCTTAACTAACTTTAAATGGGACCACATCAAAAGCACTAGCTATCATAATCAAAAGTATCATTAAAATCGATACACCCAATAAAAACTTATGTAGTAGCATACATAAAAAATACAATCGAGTTATAACCGACCGTGGCGCAGAGGCACTAGAGGCGTGCGACTGTAAACGCGACAGGTTGTGGGTTTGATTCCCACTCCAAGAAATGTAAAATTTAGTATTTTCATTTCTTGGGTTTGGTAACAAGGCAAAGCGCGGCGTTGAGTTCCGCCACTCAACACGCAATGCTTAAATTTGGCGGAAAGTGGGAAACGACAATGTTGAAAGAGAACGAAGTGTTTTAACACTAGATTTTCTGGTTCCCTCTGCCTACCCCGCTATATGCGGGATACAGCGTGAAGTTAAAAAGAAAAAAAAAATGATAACCTTTTTTTTTAAAACAGTTAAAACAATACTTTACATACACATGGGTGTCAGTCATTAAAATGCACTATTGTCAGTTTATTTCAAAAACAAGTACTTTATGTGAATGCGGTTACGTAAACAACATGAAGAGCATAAAACAAAGCAATCTCACTATTTATTTATGTTATCTTGTTGGAGCACTCTTATGTAAATTTTGTTGCAAAATGCAATTGTGGGTGCATTTTAAGCATTTGCATATAAATTATTTTATTTTATAATATATTTCATACTAAATATGACATATAGGTAAAGTAGAGTAGGTATCGAACCCACGCGTTTACAATTAGAAGCTGCACTCCTGCACCACGATGACCTTTCAATACTTTTCCATATAGAACTTGAATCCACAATCATCGGGTCCGACTCCATTATTAAAACGAATAAGGAACATTAATGTGAAAATAAAACGTCATATTATAAAAAAATATTAAATTCAAAAATTATTAAACTACTTTTTGAAATATAAAAATAAATAGTCGTTGATGTCTTTTGTATGTCCGAGCTGTGATGTTTAAATTAGATATTCGATAGCCTAATTCGATTACTAGCTAAGTCCACTTTTATGAAAAATATGATTTTGATACAGTTTTTTTTTACATACATACATAACTTCACGCTGTACACCGCATATAGCAGGGTAGGCAGAGGGAACCTAGTGTTAAAACACTCCGTTCCCCACTTCTTTATTACCAAATATTAAGAAATATTTTATATGTATGTATTTTGAAGTAACATACATTACATACAACATAATACTTATACATGCATGCACTTTCGATCTCATTCTTTCACCAATTTAACCGTATAGTTACATTCATATATTTATTTCTTTAACGTGACGCATTTTCGTTACATCAAATATCAAACCATAACGATTTTTAATAAATTCCACCTCAAAAATACATACATTGAAACAGACACACCACCCCACTTAACAATAGATACCAATAAACAATCGTAAGTTAAACAAAATCATCGAGAACATTAATTGTAGTTGTCCAAGTAATTACTGTTATCTTAGTATGGTGGCAATAAATTGGTACAATATTGTCATAATTTACTTCACAGAGGTAGGTGTAAGTGCGTGTGGGTAAACAGGATTACGGCCGGCGCCGGTGTATCAATCAATTATAGCCGGATGTTTACTAGAAAGTGTCAAGGCTCATAGAACGAGAGTCCAGCGGAAACACTTCTTCTATGTAATAAAATATATAAAAAAAGTTTAATTAATCGTTAATCGGTTTTTAAATTGTTTATATCTTATTTATAAGCTATAAAAAGTTGATGGTTTTTTAATTAGGCGTGTAAAAGTTTTGGTCGTGGACCTCTAGAATTATTGTAGGGCAGGCAGGAAGAAAGGAGAGAATTTAGAGATACGACACTATCTAACACTTCTACGTGTATATTTAAGGATGTTTCTAATAGATAATTATTTTTATACATACATACATACATAGCTTCACGCTGTATCCCGCATATAACAGGGTAGGCAGAGGGAACCTGAGAACCTAGTGTTGAGACACTCCGTTCCCCACTTTCCGCCGAATTTTGGGATTGCGTGCTGAGTGGCGGAACTCAACGCCGCGTTTTGCCTTGTTACCAAACCCAGGAAAATGAAAAATTCCATTTCCTGGAGTGGGAATCGAGCCCACAACAGGCGTTACTTTTATATGCAGGCCAAATTATTTAAAAATGTTTATAAATTGTAGCCTACACGCTATTCTGATGTGTAAGCTCTAATACTGCACATTTCATCCATATGTGTTTGCGTGAAAGAGAACCGAACAAAATATTGAACCAAATATTAATCCATCCTCGTAAACTTTCGTATTAACAATAATAATGATAACACATACATTTCTCCAAGTTTAATTCTAGTAATTGTGTTTAAAAAAAACCATAAAAATTTGCATTTCGATTCAATAAAACTTAACAATTGTTTTTATTCAATGTATTTATTAACTACTTAAATTATTTAAACTTTTAATATTATAAGAAAACTAAAATACTCCTAAATCGATTAACACAATGGTTAACCTTATTAGTTATCTTTCTAGCATACAGCATGCGCACGCGCAGACCCTTACATCGTTAGCATCAGAAGCTGGCAGATGTTTGAGATTTATCTCGACGGTGTGGCGTTTTAACGATTATTCCCTGTAATTACAATCATCCATCTCACTGATCTATGTAACACCGAGACTTGAGAAATTTAAACTGATGTATAAATCTACTTTGCTCGACTTTAAAGGACAGTTAGTGTGGAGACAGTGTAACGAACAATCTAGTTAGTGACTGCTTTAGGGTAAAATATTTGTATTTAAAATATTTTAAGAATGAATTTTTCGTGCTTTTTTTCATAGCAGAGTAGGCTGATAGAATTTATAATGAAGATACTCTGTTCTTCGCTTAGCGCTCGAAATTGAGATATTGCGTGTTGAGTGGCGAAACTCAATGCTGCGCTTTGTCTCACTATAGTGGATAATTGAAAAAAATTAAATATAATTATTTTATCAAGTGGGGATTGAACTTAAAATCATTGCTTTAACACTTAAAATATTTTTTAGTTTCTTTAACCATTACCTATAAACATATACCTAGTTCAGTTTATAAGTGCGTATATTTTCAATACATTATTAGAGATAATAGATGGCCGTACCAGCACTACTTAAGCAAACATCTTAAGGAAACGTACATATATAGAGAAAAGATACCCCTTAATAATCCATGGGCTCACAGTGAGAGTTTCAGTGTGTGCCGGGTCCATCGCGTTGCAGAGAGAGGAAACTTTTGAGACTTGCGTTCCAAACGTAAGCTTAAGAGACCCTTTTAAAGGTGCATTCCCCTCATACACACGCCTCTTTTGCTCGAGGTGTACCTAACCAAATTTGAAATGATTAATTATATTTATAAGCGTTCCACGTGTTTTTGTATCCACTACCAATGCGTTTAAATAAATACATGTCCACCGAGCTATCATGGTTATCATAAACTTAAACAATATTAGGTAACATTACGTACCCCTAACCGTGAATCACCCGTCTAATTTCACGCTCCGTGCTCTCAAATCTCACTTTTTGCTTTGTTCTTATGTAGGTAGCAAGTTTTTTGCTGAAACGATACCCGTGGCTTACTCGATGTCAGTTACGTGACTACGTGCTTGTGTACTTTATGTTTGAAAAATTTATGTCTTCAAATATTTTAAATTAAAGTATTTTAAATGGATTTTTTTTGATAAAATACTCCTTAGTTTTTTTCATAATATTACAATCTAGAAATAGTTTTACCAATACATAAATTTGTTAAGTTACAATCAAAGAATAAACGTGATACGGTTTTTTTCCTAACATGAAGTAACTCTTGGCCCTATTGGCCTTTACTTCGATACTGGTGGGGGAAAAGAAAAGGGTACACTGTCTCTGCATAGTTAAAGTAATAAAGAGTCAGACTCAAGGGACTTGAATTGGGATATGTCACCGGTAACATTACTTCTTTTTGTTTGGTGGTAGGAGGTTCGTCCTCCGTCTGGCTCGCGACCACTATCATGTCTAAGACGAACCGCCAAATATCTAATGATGTGTTCCGGTTTGATGGCATGTAAGCCAGGTTTTCCCATTCCCACCCATCCTTT